>JAUPMG010130041.1:0-11520 GCA_031762675.1 Pachysandra terminalis | reverse complement strand
CCTAAAAGTGTCATGATTTTGGGATAGTAAACTTTCATTTCGAGATTCCATCTCGAAATGTCTAACAATGATTATTTTGAAATACTGCATCACTAACCTAGTCCTAAGTGCTACCTTACCCAATCTTCTAGCTTGCGAGATGGATCCAATCAAGCATGCTGAACTTTGTTGCCAAGTGGAAGAAATTTTGGCTAAAGGTCTTATCTGTGAAAGCCTTAGTCCTTGTGCCGTTCCAGCATTTTTAATGCCAAAGAAGGACGGATCATGGAGGATGTCTAGATAGTCGTGTCATCAACAAAATTACAATCAAGTATAGATTTCCTATGACATACTGGGTATCATATCTTGATCCCCATCTTCCCCAAGATTGATTTATGGAGCAATTACAATCAAACTCAGATATGACCTGGTGTTGAATTGAAAATAGGATTCAAGACAAAAAATGGGTTTTATGAGTGGCTCGTCATGCCTTTTGGACTATCTAATGCATCAAGTACATTTATGTGGATAATGACTCAAGTCTTATGATCAATTATTGGGATATTTGTTCGTTGTATACTTTGATAACATCCTAATATATAGTCGTGGCAAGGAAGAGCATGTTGACCATATTCGTCAAGTAATGTGGTTTTGTGCCAAAAAAAAGCTCTACATTAACTTGAAGTGTAATTTTATGAGCTCACAAATAATCTTCTTGGGTTTCATTGTATAAGCTGAAGGGGTTAAAGCAGATTCTGAGAAAGTTCATGCTATTTGAGAATGGCCAACTGCAGCGAACATCCATAAGTTGGAGCTTTCATGGGTTGGCTACATTTTACCGAAGATTTGTGTGAAACTTCATCACTATCATGGCACCTATCAATGAATGTTTAAAGTCAGATTCATTCAAGTGGAAAAAAGTTGCAGAGAAGGCATTTGATTTGATTAAGAAGAAGATGACTGAAGCACTAGTTTTGTGACTTCTAGATTTTGATAAGCTCTTTAAAGTTGAATTTGATGCCTCACACGTAGGAATTTGAGCTACTGAGCCAAGAAGGACATTTAGTTTCCTGTTTTAGTGACAACCTATGAGAAGCAGGAAAGAAGTATTCAACATATGAGGTAGAGTTCTAGGTTGTTGTGCAAGCTTTGAAAGCATTGGCCACACTACCTTTGTATCTAAAGAATTCATACACTACATTGACCATAAAGCTTTGAAGCATCTAAATTCTCAAAAGTACTTGAGTCGAAGATTTTCTCAGTGGAGTTTATACTTCAGGAGTATACTTTTCATATCAATCATAAAACAGACTAGTAGAACAGAGTAGCTGATGCACTAAGTCGATGAGTTTCTTTGTTGACTACAATAACAGCTACCGGATTTGAAGGTATGAAGCCGGGTTATCCAAAAGATAAGGACTTTGGAAAGAACTACAATTGGGGTTGTCTTCGACCAAGTCAATTATACCCATATTATTTGATTCAAGATAATCGTCTCTTCTACAAGAATCGTTTATGCATTCCAAAAAGTTTGCTTCATGATCATATAATCCTTGAGCTACATGCCAAAGGATAAACATGACATTTTGGTCGAAACAAGATTGTTTTGATGGTTGAAGACGGATTTTATTGGCCAAGCTTGAATGGAGATGTTGAATGGGTTATCAAAACATGTCATGTTTCTCAGATGGGTGAATGACAATACCAGATCACAGGCTTATCTACACCATTACCCGTTCCTATGATTCCATGGGAAGATTTGAGCATGGAATTTGTTCTTGGTTTGCCAAAAAATATCAAGAAATTCAATTTTATCTTTTTGGTGGTTGATTGATTTTCAAAAATGGCACATTTTATTCCATGTCGGGCGTATGAACACATGTAGTTGATATCTTCCAAGAAGTGGGTCATTGTCATGGATTCTTCAAGTCTATTGTATCTGACTGAGATGTTATGTTTATGAGTTATTTCTGGAAGACGTTATGAAAACTAATGGGTGCAAAATTAATGTTTTCTAGTGCAAACCATCCTCAGATTGATGGAAGTCATCAATAGTAGTTTGGGAAACCTATTGCAATGTCTTGTACAAGAAAGGTTTGCTAGTTGGGATTTGATATTGGCGTATACAGAATTTTCTTAAAGCAGCTTTTTCAACCGTAGTACTGCCAGATCGCCATTTGAAGTTGCTTACGGAATCCAACCAAAGAGTCCAGTATATTTGATTCCTCTACTTACGACTACTTACACCAGTAGGGAAGCCAAAGAAGATGCAAGGCATGTACGGGAAATTTATGAAGAGGTTCGAATTTCGAATGGCCTTCACTAAGTAAGAGTAATGAGAACTACAGGCAACAGATAAATGTACATCGGCGATATGCTGAATTCAAAGGAGATTTGGTGATGATTCATTTGCATAAAAAAAGATTTCCTCATGGCACTTTTCATAAGCTGCATGCATGAGAAGGAGGACCATTCCGAGTGCTAAAGCAATGTGGAACGAATGCCTACTTTATTTAGCTTCTTTCATATGTCAATGTTAGTCCAATTTTCAATATAACTGATTTATTGCCTTATTTTGAACATGATGAAGATGTGGTTGTTAACGAACTGGAAATTTAAGTTATTTAGTTGACAAAAAAGCTTCATAAAGAGGTTGAAGCTGTAATTGATGACCAGATTGTCTCAACTAGACGAGGAGGTCATTAGAATTTCTTAGTGAAGTGGAAAGAAAGACCAATTTCAGAGAGTATGTGGTTCAAGGCAGAAGATTTGCAGCTGAACCCAGATCTATATAGAGTGCTTAGCTTCTAAACTTGATGGAGTTGAGTTTTTCTCAGCTGGGCAAGATTGATAGACATCAATGACATGGCACTCCTGTGGGTCCAACTAGATGCCAGTGCCAAAAGTATTTAATTAGTTGGAATTATCTTTTAGTTTTTAATTTCTTTATTGGAGTTGTATTAGGACTTTAAGTTGTTGTAAGGATATATTGGGTTACTATATGTTGGAGTCTCAATTTTATATGTTTTCTACCTTGTTTTGTAACTTTAGGAATATAAAATCGGTGTAAAGGGTTCATATGAATTTGCATTGAATTATTGAAATTTTGCACAATTGGTCGAGGATTTGAATAGTCTTCCTTCCTTTGGGTGGTGTTGATTCTATCCTTCTTGGCGCTGATTCCATAAAGGCGTACGTGTGTTGATCCATACGTTTTTATCCCCTTTCTTCTATTCTTTTTCATTTTTATCACGTATTCCATCACGTCAAATGCAAGGATCATTCTGTTAGAACTGTCCCTCATCAGACTGTCATCAACTGTGGGCTCTTCGAAAATCCCCGATATGCAAATTACTTTAGTGAGACTAAACAATATTGATTATTTGTTGTGAGAACAAGCAGTTAAAGCATTCTTCAGTGCTTGAAGGAAGTGGATGATTATCTTGGGTAATCCTTTGCTTGATTCAAATCCTGAATTATAAGGATTAGCTGTGACTGCTTGATATCTTTTTTTTTTTTTTTTTTTTTATGAATAATGAAGTTTGTATTAATAAGAGAGAATATATATAGAAAGGTAGAGCAAACTCCAATGTGGTCAAAGCGATAAGCTCAGTTGTCATTGCATTTCCATCCCCAATAGGCCCAAAATATCCATGAAGGAGTCTCCCTATATGATCCCTGAACACACCTCCAATACCTGATGGGCCTAGGTTCCCTATAGAAGACCCGTCAAAGTTGGGCTTGAAAAAACCCTCCGTCAGGGGGAGTCCAGTTCATTCAGTTGATGATCGATATTGTGCATAGAAGAACAACTATCCTTCAGTCTATAATCACTTCCGAATCTCCGATACTGACACCCCTCTGAACTCATCTTTGATGCCTACTCAAGATGCTGCCGATATAAATGCCTCTATGTTCACTTGTGTACTGGCCCTCAAAGATTCTTCTAGTTCTCTCCATCCAAATGGCCTAGAGAATAGCAAAGAATAGGGCTTTATACTGTAATCTCCCACATTTTCCCATATTAGGGAATCTCCACTGCTGTAAGAGAGACTGAATATCTTATGGCGTCTTAAGGGGGATCTCTTCCATAGCTAAGAAGTTATCCCAAATCTGCCTCATTGTACTGCAATGGATGAAAAGATGATCGACTGGCTCCTCGATCCTGCACATAAAACACATATGTGGAGAAACAGATAGATGTTTTCTCCTCCTTTGGAGAATGTCATGTGTGCTAATCCTTTTGAGAACGGTTAGCCAAGCAAAGGCCCTAACTTTAGGAGGAATTGCAGATCTCCAAAGATATCTAAAAGGCACGGAGAGGATAGGAATAGGGTGGTCTTCCCTCAAGAGATGGAAAAAAACGAGAAGAGAAGACTCCTTTATGATCTAGGGTCCAAATCCTACGGTAAAAGCAAAATCAATACACACATCCTTTTGCGACTCTAGGAGGACAATTTTATTACATCTGCTGGTCTAAGGTCACGTCTAAAATGTAGATTCCAAGAAAAAGCCTTGAAGGCTCTCGAGACAAGACATCAGCCACCCAAGCATCCCTTTGGGTGGTTAACCTGAATAGACGGGGAAAGAGATTTGCCAAAATATCCTTTTTCAACCAAAGATCCAGCCAAAAACGAACCTTAGAGCTCGACCCTACACAAAAGTGAAGGTAAGGAAAGAAGGATGGGGCTAGGTCAGTAATCGCTTTCTAGTTTCTATAAGCCAGAACTGGATACCCTCCGTATAGGATTAATATCCCATCCATTATCTTGGGTCCAATATCTGCTGTAGAAAACTTTGTGCTACAAATTGTCTCTTCCTATATTAAACCACCAGAACCACTTGCCAAGGAGAGCCTGATTTCTAGTTGCAATGTTTCCCAGATTTGTTCCCCTTCTACTTTTCTCATTGCATACTGCACCCCAACTAACTAAATTGTCCTTCCTTCCACCTCACCTCCCTCCCATAAGAAGTCTCTTTGACACTTTTCAATGGCCTTGACGACTTTACTCGGGCATTTAAAAATGAAAAGGTAGTACACCGGAATGTTTGCTAAAGCAGCCTGGATCAATGTGATTCACCCCCTAAAGAGAGGTAATTTCTTTTCCATGTAGCCAGTCTATGCTCCACTTTCTCAACCATTGGATCCCAAAACCGACATGATCTGGGATTGCCCCCCTAAAGGTAACCCTAGGTATTTTACAGTCCACTCCCTTTTACTAAACAATAGAACCCGAACAAAGAGATCCGACTGATCTTCTTGAACTTCAATACCCGAAATGGTACACTTCTCCAAGTTCACTTTCAACCCCGAGACCATTTCAAAGCATCTAAGGATACATTTCGCCTGGAACACTGGTTCCTCCTCTTTCTTTATAAACAAAATAGTATCATTAGAGAACTGTAAGTGAGATACTGGAATCCCATTCCAATCTGGAATCCTCTTATAACTCTCCTCATCTCAGCTGTCCTAAGGAATGAACTCAACACGTCACTCACTAATGTAAACAAAAAAGGTGTCAACGGATCTACCTGACGAATTTCTCGAGAGGATTGAAATAGCTCTTTGACACATCCATTAATTATAAAAGAGAATTAGACAATCCTGACACATCCTCGTATCCACTTGCACCAACTTGCTCCAAACCCCTTCCACTCTAACATTGATTCGAAGAATTCCCACACGACTCTATCATACACCTTTTCAAGATCAAAGTTACAAACCACTCCTAATTGAATTGATCTCCTCCTCTCATCCACACAGTTATTTGCAATGAGGATGCTATCAAGAATCTGGCGATTTCTAATGAAGGCACTTTGATTTTGGGATACCACCTGATTAATAACCTCTTTCAACCTTTCTACCAAGATTTTAACAATGATCTTATACAGGAAGGTAGCATTTCTACCAATATCATTAACCCCTACCCTTTTAGGAATTAACACCAGGAAGGTAGCATTTGTTGCCTTATTTATTCTCCTTCAAAAAAAATTCCTTCATAACCTCAATTAGATCACTCCTAATTGTTTCCTAACAATCTTGGTAAAATGCCATTGTGTAGCCGTCCGGCCCAAGGGTCTTATCCTTATTTAGGTCCCATATTGTCTTTCTCACTTCCTCTTCTTCAAAGGGTCACTCCAACCACTCAGCTTTAGATCTCTCCAAACAAAGCCCATTCAGAATGTTGAGATCAAACTTGAAGTTTTGTTCCGATGAATACAACATAAAATAGTAAGAGGAGAAAACCTGATCAAACTCATCCACCCTATCTACCATTCTCCCGTTCACCTCCATACAATGAATATGATTGCTCCCCTTTCTACCATTGGTTATCTTGTGAAAGAAACCCATATTCGTATCTCCCTCCTTAATCCAATACATTCTAGACTTTTGTCTTCACTGAATCTCTTCTTGCTTAACTAATACCTTCAAGTCACCTTAAAATTTATTCATTAACCCCTATCGTTATCTCCCAACCATACATCCTCTTGATTTCTATCGACATCTTCAATTGTCCCCAATAAATTAAATTTCCTCAAATTAATATCACCAAGCACCTCCTTATTCTGTACTTTGATTTTCTCCTTAACTCCCTTCAAATGTTTCATGAATCGGAACCCCGCCCACCCTCCCTTACCCCATCAAGGTCCTTCCGCCAATCCTCCACTGTCATTTTAAATTACAGATGCGTTAACCACATATTTTCAAAATGGGAAGGTTGGGGACCACCCCTTTGGTTCTCCTTAGAGACCAAAATGGGACTTGGTCACACACCAGTTTGGGTAGAACGCACTGGCAAGTAAGTGGGTAATGCTCATCCCAGCCTACTGAAGCTAGGAATCTGTCCAGTCTACAACAAACTAGGTTGGACTTCATATTCGACCATGTGTATCCGCTCCTCCAAGAGGAAAGTCAATCAACTCCTGGTCTTCAATAAAACTTTTAAAACTTCTCATACTTCAAGTTGTTCTAGCCTCACTTCTTTTCTCACTTGGTGATGTAACCTCATTGAAATCTCCCACCAAACACGACGGATAATTATATGCCTCCCCCACCAATTCCAGCTCTTCCCAAAACACTTCCCTGCTATTAGTTCTATTGGGACCATAAACCCCCACAAGTACTCATTCAAATCCGTCTGACTCATTTTTTGAATTTTACCGATAAAGAATAAGAGCCCGTATGAACCACTTCAACACATACCGATAGCGAGTCCCATACAACCACTATACCACCTAAGGACCCCACTGGATTCTAACACTCCCCACTTACGATCTCTATCCATCCGCCCATATTTTCCTTATAAGTTTTCTATCGATAGAGGTTTTCTTGGTCTCTTGAAGGACCAAAATATCTAGTTTAACTCTGAGACATAAATCTTTTACCTCTCTCTTCTTTTCCCTTCCACCGAACTCTTTGATATTCCAGCTAATAATCTCCATGATGACTCCAATACCAATCCCCTTTCTTATTCCTTTCCCCCCTCCTCTTTTTTAGCGACCACTCTAAGTCCCTGAGTCTTTTGACTCTGACTGCATAGACCTGAATCTTCTCTGGATTTTCTAAAGTACTGTATCACCTCTCTAGGGCCTACTTTCTTTCCTCTCTGGTCTGACGCTTCAATCTGAAATAGTCGATATATTTTTTCCAACCCTTCCCATTAGTACCTCTTCTCATCACCCATCACCACCAATGATAATCTGGGAACACTGCAATCTATAATATTGGCATATCCTTGATTAATGGCCTTTGGAAGCTTAGCATTGCAGAGCCAATTGATCTGTACATCATCACAAGCAGAAAAATCCACAGATAATAAATGACGATATAAACCCACAAAGGAGGAGAATAAGTTCTAACCTGGAAAAGAGCATTGGATGCTCCAATATCGAAGTGTATGGTTTGTTAGATGTGGGGAGCTGAACTTTTGGGAAGAGAACTCGCTTGGATCTGGGCCTATTTGTGAAGATTTTGAAGGGGACTATTACTCTTCAGTGACTGTACGACAAGCATTTCAATTGAACATTCATGTTGCAGGAGGAAGGAAGACAGGATATTCTTGCTTATATTGTTGGTTTGGGATTCGAATCACTGATAAGGAAGATGTTCTATGCTGCTGGAAACCAACTGTTCTTGTTTTTACGGTAAAGTCATCCTACAACTGTTTGCGTATCAGAGGGTCTTATTTTTCGGGGTGGAGAAAGGTATGACTTCACCATATTCCTTTGAAATGCTCAATTTTTTCGGGGAAAGTGCTGCATGCTGCGATAGCTGTGGATAATATGGTTCAATCTCTTGGTATTAACATGGTGTCAAAATGTGTTTGTTGTTCTAATTGTAAAGTAGAAACTATTTTGCATCTCTTCTTTAATGGGTAGTTGGCCGCAGATATTTGGAATCATTGTGGACTGATTTTCATTGTG
The DNA here is from genome assembly GCA_031762675.1 of Pachysandra terminalis. Classification (NCBI taxonomy): domain Eukaryota; kingdom Viridiplantae; phylum Streptophyta; class Magnoliopsida; order Buxales; family Buxaceae; genus Pachysandra; species Pachysandra terminalis. Next base: position 3,117 of record JAUPMG010130041.1, on the reverse strand, counting down.
GTGTTATGGAATGGAGATTCAGTACAGTCTTTCATTCTACATTGGTTTTCTTATGGCCGTATCTTGTCTCAAGTTGGGGCTTTAAGGTGCATATCAATGGTGGTGATACATTGGGAAATTTGGCTTGAACATAACTATCGGTTGTTTGAAGGCTAGGTTCATCACCTTTCCTTTATTAACCCTAGGAACATGAGGTGGATATCTCCCCTCTTTTAAAGCAAAAAGGGTGTGTGTGGGGGGGGGGGGGGGGATGCGCGGATTTGAGTTGGGGATTTTGGGTCGCTTGAATACTAAGCCTTTGCAATCTTCTACTAGGATTTCTCACTTGCTTTATTGGGAAAAGCCTGGGTATGGATGGGCTGAATTAAATGTTGATGGTTCTCCATTAGGTAATCCAGGAAATGGAGGGGGTGGTGTCATTCATTCCCATGAAGGAGAGATCATTGCTGGTTTTTGCTCTTTTTATGGTTTTACGTCTAATAACTTGGCTGAGGTTTGTGCTTTATTTGATGGGATGAAGCTTTGTCTTGACCTTCGCATAAGGCACATTGAATTAGAATCTGATTCCAAGCTCGCTGTTCATGGATTAAAATACTTGTCTATTTCTTCATGGCACTTGATTTACTTGTGGAGTGCGGTTCTGGAGTTTCTTTCCCAAGTGAAATATGTTGTTCTCAGGTGTTTTGAGAGGTTAACTCGGCTGCTGATTTCTTAGTAAGATTGGGGGCTACAGGCACTACTGCCATTTATCAAGAGATTTCTTATATTCTGAATGGAGTGAGATCTATTTGTAGTCTTGAAAAATATGGTCTTCCTAATATTAGGTAGTAATTCACATTTATTGGAAATTCTTTATTTATTTTATGTACAAAGGCATCTTGAGTGGTAATGTTTCATGTCTCCCCTGTCTAGGTTTATCATTTCTTCTTCATAGCAATAAAGCTATATTTCGAAAAAAAAAAAGATTATGTTACCATTGAACACCAAGCTTATTGAACTGCTGATGGAATTGTATGTCAAACTTCTTGTGCTCACACACCTAACCAGAACTGAGTGGCTGAAACAAAAAAATTACCTTCTTGATGTTGCTTTTTTTGTTTGCTCATATTGTATTTGAGCCTTGGGGGTATTATGATGGGTTGTCACTAAAAATAATCTAACTTTGGAAGCTAAAATAATCATGAATCACGACAAGTATGCAAACAGTTTGTTATCATGGCGACTGATAGGATTATCAGGCTCTGCATTATTCTTTATGTATCAAACTGCATTTTCCTCTTATGTGAATAGGCAATAACACAAGGTTCGTGTCACGCCCTGAAATCTGTCGCACAGTAATCTATGCACAACTTGAATCCCCAGGCACGTGATCCGATTCCCAACCTGGAACCAATTATCAATACTCCAATCTTGTAACTATTAACTAACAGTTTTTTTTTTCAAAATTTGATTGAACCGGACCGGCCAGTCCTACACCTTTGTATCGGTCCTGGACTTACCGTACCGGCATTGTCTGGTCCAAATAACCTTGTATTACATTGTCCAAAAATAAAATCACAAAGAAATTAGTTTCTTGGTCTATTCTTCACGAACGTCATCCATAGCTTGCAGTCATCACATCACTTAAACTGCTTTTTTTCTGGTAAATGATGAAATAATATGGTGAGCTCACAGTTCCGTAAGTACGGTAGTCCCTGTAATATTATCATGGATGAAACTAAAACCATGCATAATAATATAAGCAAGTATCTTATATCTCAGGTGTAAATAAGTAGTCTCAAGTAACCCAGTTACAATTACAGTGAGGATATATGCAGGATGTAATATACTCACTCACGACAAACATACTTACACTCACACATGCATTCAGGCATACTAGTGCAGAGTACAATGCAACTGTCACGTCATAGTCAAATCTATTGGACATACGGATGCCTGCTAGACAGAGTGTTCCTACATAACAAGGTAAGGAATAATGCCTCTTGCATTCACTTTATTATATCCATTATTTAGATGAGACTATCCTGGTGTTCTACGCATACATCGTGGTTTTAGGGACTTTTAACCCATGGGACACAATCACCCATTCAATTTTTCCACTTTAGGGACTCAATCCTATGGAATTCACTATCAGAATCCCGCTATGGCCTAACCTGATATGACACCTGTACAGTAATTGAACAACACACACAAGCCAGCTTGACTTCTATCTAAGTCATCATATCCCGGCTTAATCAAACATCATGGACTCTAGGTCACATATTTTGACCATCACAATGAATGTACAAAAACAAGATAATTCACCACAAAACATGGACTCTAGGTCATTATTTTTCCGACCATCACCATGAATGTGCATTACATAGTCACATCCATGGAAATAATATTCCCTAAACATTTTCCCAAGTCTTTTGGGATAGAAACCCCTAACTTCGTAATATCCAGTCTTCCCTAAACATTTTCCCAAGTCTTTTGCTTTGCACGAAACCCTAGGTTTCCCCTTGGCTTTGTCTTCTTCTTAGCCGATCCCCCTCCTAATGAACCACATGAACCTGAAATACTACTAGCACAGGAACCAGTGACACGTCACCGCAAACCATGACACGTCAACCGCAAGATTCATTGCCACCTCAAGTGCCACGTCACTATGTATCTCCTAGATCCAAAGAGAGAGAGAGAGACGTTGAAAGAATCAAATCAAAAAGATGTTGGATGAAATGGGTTGTTGTCGTATTGGTAATATCCTATCTAAGAAATCCTAATATGAAGGAAAGAAAGAGAAAGAAACATTGGACACCTACCATATAGGGAAAGAGCCGTTGAAATGATATCAAAGGAAGGAAATGAGCCGTTGGAGACTTTGCCACCAAGACAAGAAGAGTCGTTGGAGTCTTACCAACAAAGAAAGAATGAATCCGTTGAAGACCCTACTATCTAGGAAAGAAAAACTTACCTTACCTGATTATCCCTTGTATTCAATAAAACTGAGAGACTTGCATTAGTTGATTATTATTCACATAAACTTATTGTTTTTCTTTACTTTTCTCTCTCTCTCTCTCTCTCTCTCTCTCTCTCTCTCTCTCTCTCTCTCTCTCTCTCTCTCTCTCTCTCTCTCTC
>JAUPMG010130030.1:0-11520 GCA_031762675.1 Pachysandra terminalis | reverse complement strand
CACATTGGGCCCTGGGTTGGCTCACCATCAACCCGTCTCTCCCAGCTCCTGAACCGGAGACTGCTGAAACCCGGGCTCTGATACCAGTGTTTGGTGGTCTTGGGCCTTCTCAACCCCAAAAGCTAGCTCAAGAGGTGAGACTTTCTCTCACACTTATAAACTGAGCACCTAGCCCCTTCCACAACCGATGTGGGATCCCCAACAATCTCCCCCTCCATATATGGCCCAGGGTCGAGCTCACCATCGACCCGTCTCTCCCGGCTCTTGAACCAGAGACTGTTGAAACCCAGACTCTGATACCAGTGTTGGGTGGTCTTGGGCCTTCTCAACCCCAAAAGCTAGTTCAAGAGGTGAGGCTTTACCACACACTTATAAACCGACCACCTAGCCTCTTCCACAACTGATGTGGGATCCCCAACAATCTCCCCCTTCACGTCAGGCCTTGGGTTGGCTCACCATCAACCCATATCTCTCGGCTCCTGAGCCGGAGACTGTTGAAACCCGGGTTCTGATACCAGTGTTGGGTGGTAATGGGCCTTCTCAACCCCAAAAGCTAGCTCAAGAGGTGAGACTTAACCTCACACTTATAAACCGACCACCTAGCCTCTTCCACAACCGATGTGGGATCCCCAACAATCTCCCCCTTCACATTGGGCCCTGGGTGGGCTCACCATCAACCCGTCTCTCCCGGCTCCTAAATCGGAGACTGTTGAAACTCGGGCTTTGATACCAATGTTTGGTGGTCTTGGGCCTTCTCAACCCCAAAAGCTAGCTCAAGAGGTGAGGCTTTCCCTCACACTTATAACCGAGCACCTAGCCCCTTCCACAACCGATGTGGGATCCCCAACAATCTCCCCCTCCACATCGGGCCTTGGGTCGGGCTCACCATCGACCCGTCTCTCCTAGCTCCTGAACCAGAGATTGTAGAAACCCGGGCTCTGATACCAGTGTTGGGTGGTCTTGGGCCTTCTCAACCCCAAAAGCTACCTCAAGAGGTGAAGCATTACCTCACACTTGTAAACTAACCACCTAGCCCCTTCCACAATCGATGTGGGATCCCCAACAATCTCCCCCTTCACATCGGGCCCTGGGTTGGCGGCTCACCATCAACCCGTCTCTCCCGGATCCTGAACTGGATACTGTTGAAACCCGGGCTCTGATACCAATATTCGGTGGTCTTGGGCCTTCTCAACCCGAAAAGGTAGCTCAAGAGGTGAGGCTTTCTCTCACACTTATAAACTGAGAACCTTGCCCCTTCCACAACCGATGTGGGATCCCCAACATTGTGGAAAGCTTCCATTCCCAAATCTGAGTTACTCATTTCGATCCGGTTATCCTTTTCTATCCGGGCATGGTCTTTGCCTCCACTTAAAAGTGAATTCTGATACAAAATACGCTTAACCGAAGTAATTTAAGAACTTCTTAGGGATTAGGGAAACAGTCACACAGGAGTTGAACACCAAAAAGAAAAGGAAAAAAAAAAAAAAAACCCTGAAATGCACAATTGTGTTTCCAAGCAAGAAATAAACAATTTAAAAATAAATAAGCACTCCAAGCTAATAACATTCACAAAGGACATCAAGCACTTCAAGACATCCGATCAACATCATAGTCCAATATAATGCAATAATATGAAAACCCCGGAAGTCCTTCCAAGGACAATAATCAGTCAGAAGTTCTAATTGCAGAATTTATATAATTGGAACGCCTTAAAATTCATACAATTAAACACGTATGTGACATTAAATCTGAGTGAGCTCTAAGAAGTTCAAATCCTTACAAGTATTAAAGCATCTGATATCAAATTCGAATATTAATTTAACAGTTTCCACTTCAACAATGGGAAAAATATATAAAAAATTAAATTAAATAAAGACGATAGGGTTATAATTGTTAAAGCTATCAAACATCACGGATTGGAACAAGATTGCTTCTGAAACAAGAACCTGGAACCGAACTCACCGTGAGAAGGTCGTTCATCTTGATCGAGAATCAGAGAGAGAGAGAGAGAGAGAGAGAGAGAGAAAGAGAGAGAGATGTACGAGTTAGTTTTTATGTCGAGATTAAATATAAGTTGGTCGGCGAGAAAAAAAAAAGGAAAAACAAACGACAGATCGTGGATGCCTGAAACACAAAGTAAAATAATACCCTCTAATCCCTAATAAATCCTTGAATGTACAAGAGAAAAAAAACAAAGAAAAGAAATTTATGTATTAACTTCTGCAGTAAACTAGCAGATGACTCAAATTAAATAAAGAAATAGAAATTTATTAAAAAAAAAAAATGAAACTGCTTCTTTTTACAATTATAAACCCACTTAATGAACTCTCGTGATCAATTTATCTTTGGATTAGGGTTTGGATCTCTTCAGCTGTAATCTTTGTCAACCCCTTCATCAGTCATGTTGCTTTCCTTCCTTGTAGTACATCTTATTTAACACCCAATAATCCATCTACAGCAAGCCAACAAAATCAAGTGAGAAAAACCTGACTTAACTATCACATTAGGAAATAAATTCTATCACATTAGGAAATAAATTTATAATTACAATCTCTCTACACTGTATATCATATATATATAAAACGCCAGATGATATGGGTTAAGGTTAAGAATTTACCTTCATGCCATCTTCTCCGGTACTACTTGCCAGCCTGTTGTGATCCTCAATCCGATATTCTTTCATGAGCCAATTCGTCTTCTTATTATTGTTAGAGGTTCCTTCGCAGAAGATCAGGTTTCTCTTGGTACCGACAAAACCATCTTGAATGAAATCAGGGTATTTTCCAGTTGTTTTCCAGACTCCTCTTTTCTCATTGGATGCTATCATGCTACTACTGTACGATCTGGTCTTGTTCCATTTTGAAACTTTGGCTTCATGAGTGTGAAGAAATACCTCTCGTTCTCTCCCTCGTACATCTCTGCAGAAGCCAAGGATCATCCCCATCTCTTTAATTAATTAATTAACAGTCATTGAAGCTAACAGTACAGTAGTCTTACTTAATTACTAAAATAATAATGATCATATTTGAAAAATGAAATGGCAGGAAGAAATTAAGAACCTTCATCAAGAAGTTAAAGATATATATATATATATATATTGATGAATCATATCCATGCAAGAACAGTATATAGTACTAAAACTGAAGAAAAAAAAAAAAAAAAGATAGTGAGAAGCAGACTTGGAAGATCTTCTGGGTGAAAGTCTTATACATTGACGTTTTCTCGAATCAAATCTGTTTGGAAGAAGCCAGGGTAACTTAGTTTGTTCTTGAGGTAAAAGAACAACAGTGCTTCGTCCGTCGGTTCATAATGCCAACCAGGAGGAACATATGCTGGTCGATTTAACGCCACGAGTTTGTTTTTATTTCTTCTTCCTTCCTTTTCGTCAAGAATGAAGATCGGTCTATCGATCGTCTAAGACTAAGACTAAGACTAAGACTCTCTGTTGCATGAAAATTAAAACGATCAAATATCAAGACTGTTCAAGAATCGGAGAGAGATAGAGTAAAGATATTTCTTTCTCCCTCTCAAGATGGATTAAGACTTAAGAGTAGTGTCATATAGATATTTATATATGTACAACTTCTATTTACGTCTAAAATAATAAAAAAAAGAGTCTAAAGAGAGTGCGGATCATGTGCGGGTGGCAGTTAAGTGCGAGCAGGTAAAGGCGAAATATTATTGGTCCACGTCACGCATGTGAACTAAAAATAAAAATATTTTAAATTTTTTTTTCTTTCATTTATTGGCCACCCGCACAGCAAGATAACCCACACCTGATCCAATGCGGTGTGGAGATATTTCTCCAAGAAAAAAGGAGTTGGCTGCCCAAAAATAGAAACAACGATAGATAAGATAAGCGTGTAAAGTTTGTAGACCGTTATCAGAGACGGACATCCGATTTTCGTGGTGAAATATTTCCTTCAATAGCAATGTCTTGTCGCCACGTAGTCGTACACACCAACCCAACCGGTAACCGGATTTCAGATGGGTAGATTTAATGAGTTTTGTTGTGTTTACTTGGCGTCATCAGATTGGTACTGTATCATCAAAATATAGCAGACAATGGGTTTTACTTGGAGTTTCTAAAGGTGGGTCAGGATGCAGCAAATCTTGTTGGGAGATGTCCCCCCGCTGTGGCGCCCAACAGTACCTCGGGGGAATAGTCCTGGGCGAAGCCTGGGGATACTTTGGGAGACAAAAAAAAACAAGAAATAGAAACAACAGAAGACTATAGTTTGCTTGCTTTACTTGGAGTTTGAGATATGGGATGGGCCGTATGGGTTAAAGTAGACCGGGTTTATGCATCTGGTTCGGTCTAAAGTTTGGGCTCAAAAGTTAGGCCCAATCCATCTTGACATATAGAATTGTCCAAGCTTGAGCAAGGCCCATCTTTGGGCTCAAAACTATAGGCTCAATTTGGATCGGATTTATTGAATCAATGTAGATCCAAATTTGATCCAATTAAAGTCGGATCATATCTTATTAGATTATCAGATCTAAAATTCCTTAATAAATCAGCGTTTTTTGGATTGAACTCGAATCATGATCCAATCCATTGACAGCTCTAACTATAGGTGGATCCACTATCTTAACTGCCAACATGCCACCTCTATTTTTAATGCCAAACTAGGGTTTGCGCGTCTACAAAACAATAAATTGGAAAAAAAAAAAAAAAAAACTTCTGATAGGATTGTATAGGAAATTAACAAAAATATTCCTACGATGTCAAGAGCACTACAAAGAAATTTTTTTGAAAAAATTGGAATGATAAATGAAAGAATATTTTAGCTCCAAATCAAGATCTCTATTGAATTTTATTTAATAAGTTTAGGTGTGAAAATAACGATTGGAGCAATGGCTATTTCCCTAAACGTTTTCCTCTTTGTTGTTGCTCTGCTTGCGTTCTTGGTCAGCTCATCAGGTTCTCTCTCTCATGAGCTTGATTTTTGATTTAGATTATTTGATCAACCCATTAAGTTCTCTCTCATGAGCTTGATTTTTGATTTAGCTTATTTGGTCAGCTCATCAAGTTCTCTCCCAATCTACAGGGAAGCAATATTGAATGAATAGTATATACTTAAGTTCAAAAAATTGTTGGTTGGTTATATAGCAGAGTATTGGGCATATGGGTAAAATCAAATGTTTATTTCCAATAAGAATTACTAGCATCTATTACAAACCTCAATCATTTTACTAATTCTATCAAACATATGCGCATGAGGACAATTCTACTACGAAGGTGTATAATAAAAATATAAAAATCCTAACCCTAAAAATTTGTATTACCGATCCTTTTGATGTACAATTAAAATTACCACTCGCAATAGAACGAATCCAAGTAGGATAGGGCTATTTTGAGGGTGTCGAACCTCAAGGACTGATGGGATTTAAACTGTTAAATTTCCAGATTAATTCTAAATAAATTAATTAGACAAATCAAAGGAATCTTGTGATTTAATTCTAAAAACTAAATTAAACTAAATTAAAAGGATTTAATTAATATGATAAATGGTAGAACATTGATGATCCCTCTAGTCCTTGACTATGGCTAATCTCATGGAATCTAGGAGTTTAATTCAATGTCTGAAACAGACTTGTGTGGCTACAAGCTCACACAATGTCCCAAAAAGGTATCATGCTAAGAATAAGCATAGTCTATCTTCGATTTCTATAAGCATAAACTATCAAATTCTTTAGTCTGAATTACATTATCATAAAGGATAAGTATAACCCATCATCGGTTGGCACGAACTGTCTACCTACACTAACTAATCTAAATTGCAGTACAACCCGTCTTCCCTAAGCATGGCCTATCAAGTCCTATCTTAATCATCATGCCAATGAGCACGATTGCATAATTAGTATTCTTATAACCAAAGAAGATAAGAATACTTTGGGTTCAATCTTAACAAAACTATGGCCAAATCGTTCTATTAGGCTTGATTATAAACATTATATCCGATTTCAGTAATCCTCTTAACTATGCAATTATCAAACAATTGAATTAAAACCTAAAAATCATAAGATTAATACCATAAACAAAGAGTTAAAGATTACATCAACACTCCACGAGGAGTTTAACTACTCATGGACGGGTTGGTCTTCAACAAAGAAGTGTAGAAGTCCATCTCCATTAACAGCCAGTGCTCCAGTTCGTCGTCTTCTCCAAAAACGCCAAGAACAACAAGAACAGACCGCAATCTCAGAGAATTATCTCACGAAAATCCAATCCAATTCATATTCTAATTAATTCATAAATATCTCTAGCCTATCAGGAGTCTTATAATACAGGTTTTTCAGTTTCAACGTTATCCAAACAGACAAGGAACCTAATTGTGTGTAAACCCAAAGACTAATCAAACACGTAACTGCTACTGAACCCGTATGCACTCGATCGCACTGGCGGTGCTCTCGATCGCATTGCGATCGATCCTAATGTGTTGCGATCGATCGCAATGCACAATCTCTCTGTTTCTAGGCTTGTTCTTTGACTTGATCTTTTGGGCTTCATTTGGGCTTTCTCCTTGGGCTTCCTTCTTGGGCTTCAAGACGTAATTGGTTTAGGAATTGAGCTTTGATCATCTCCTCTTTAGGAATTTGAAACTTGATCCAATTGAGGCTTTAGTGGCTTGGTTTTAGTCAATATTCTCCTCATCATCATCAGACCTGCAAAACAGTATAAATGCGTTAATTCATTCACATAAACACATCTCTAAGACTAACAAACATGAGTAATAAGTCTAAAAGTGCAAGTGTTACACACTTATCACACCCCCAAACTTATCCTTTGCTAGTCCTCAGGCAATGGAAGAATTAAACTAATGCTCTTTTAAAACTCATCCATCCATATTATTGCCATAAGAGAGTATTCAAAATCAGTTGATCATATCAGTAATTAGGAAATCAGATATTAACTTCAATAAATTGAATCTAATCACTAAGAACTAATTCTTTGACTCCACAATATATCCAAAGTTAAATCTTAATCCTATCCAGTTAAATACCCATACTCAAGCAATTTAATACATGCAAGTGATAGTGAGAATCATAAATCATGAAATAATGCTAAATAGTCATGTCTAACAAAATATACAAGGATTAAATAAGTTCTCAAAACAAACTACTTATGCTTTAATTACTTTTATTTACTCTTCTCTCTTTTATGCAATACACTTGTCATGTGCAATGTTTAGCTCTCATTCAGCTTCCTAAGAAATCCTTTAACAAGCTTTCAATCAATGGTCCTGTCCCAGTTGGTTCAAGTCATTAGGTGACAGCACCCCAAAGGATCTAATAACTCAAGTTAAATAAGCTACCGAGCTAAATTAGTCACTACATGCTAAAAAAAAAATTCTTTACTCTCTCTTTTTTTTTTTTTATATTAACCAACATAAATCGTCCACCTTTTTACGTGAACACTCACTGCTTTATGAGGCAAGGAGGCCTGGTTACTTAGTGAAGTATAAACATGGCTGAAAATATTTTTTTCATTTTATAAGTAAGAGACATAAATATTATAAGAGCAAGAGTAATCTATTAATTGAACTCACAAAATCCAAGCATATAAAGTTATTTATAACTACATTCGGATGTATACGTAATCCATGTTTCTAGTGCAAGTGTAATCATGCAAGCAAGGGTAATGTATTATCACAGGATAAGACTAAAATTAACTATAAATATCTATGTGTCTTAGAATCTTTTCCTATTGAATTCAGATACAACCATTTAATAAAAAAATGATTCCTAAAGTGATAATCTCAACAAAATTTCAATTTTTTCAAATATTTCAGATTTTTCAAAGTATGGCAAACTATGGTATAAATATGCATAATAAAATCTTTCTTTTTTTCTCACACACCTCCAAACCTGAATCCTACATCGTCCCCAATGTAGACAATAAAATCAATGGAATGTGAAGAAAAGAAAGAAACAATACAACTTGATGGATGACAGCAAGGTCCGAATGGGAGTAGGTAATGAAGTCCAAGAAGCCAGCCGTGATGATGTACTCAACTTCTGATTATTCCTGTACTAAGTGAATAAACATATCAAAGCAACTAATAAAAAGAAGGAAAGCTAGAAAAATAAAACTAACTATATCCTCGTTTCATTGGGATCTATGATTGTATTAGCATATGCAACAAGCCTTTAAACCCTTAGGTTGCCTTAGTGGATGAGTGAAATCTCGTGAGGGTTTAACAAAATATTACCCACAAGCATTATATAAAGTAAGGTATTTCTAAGAATGCAATGGCATAGAAACCAAAAGTAAAGTTCATTGCACTTTTAGAAATATCACATATCAGCTCTCAGCTCAAAATAGGAAAGTAAAAAGACCTACCTTACTTACCTAACTGTTTGATACTGTTTTCAAACGAAATCTGCAACACTAAGAAATTGCGCTCGATTGGACGTGACTGTGCTCAATCACACTGGGATCAATCGCATTCTACAGAATTCCCGAAAATAGCAACATAAACAGCAGTAAACTAAAAAGAAAATAAAATAAACAAAATAAATAAATAAATATAACAAAAAGACATCCCTCTTTCTTACACACCCCTAATCTACTGTATAAAAATAGAAGCATAAGGAAAGTGGTAGAAAGGAAAAATATTACCTGATAAGTACTCAAAATGGTGGTGGTGGTGGTGGTGGATCAGGGCCTAGAAATCCCTACCGGAAAAACTGCTCCATCATCTGATGAGTTTGCCTCTGGAGATCCTGGGTGACATGAACCTCGCGTTGTAAATCAGTAATGTCTGTTCGGAGGTGGTCAACTGAATCCCGTAGATACATATACTCCTGATAGGACATCTGGTAGGGTGGCTCCTGATCCATATGCATCTCAGGTGTAGTATAATCTATAATCTCCCTCAGGTAGGGTCTCCTCTGGTGCCTCTCCAGGTATGTCCTCTGCTGCCTCTAATGGGCCAGCCTTCTCATGTGGAACCTCAGATGGTTCAGCCTCCTCATGTGGAACCTCAGATGGTCCAGCCTCCTCAAGTCCTGCCTCCAATGGAACCTCCTTTGGTGCCTCTCCATGAACCTCAGATGGTCCTGCCTCCTCTACTAGAATGTCCTCTGCTGCCTCAGCCTCCTTTGCATCCCGAGCAGCATATGTGAAACACTAAGGTTCCACTGAGCTAATCCAAATGTTGGGTACTGCTTCAAGGAGAAGTCCCTAGCACTAATTACTACCCCCTTCTGAAGCAGCAGCTCGGTGACTAAGAATGGGAATGGAAGTTTCAACGAGTCTGCATGCTTCACTCTCCTAAAGACTAGTTTATCCCAGATGTTCAACATCTGCTCCCAAGTAAGGATTGGTACAGAGTACCAATAGCCTTTATAAAAGGCATAAAAAGCATCAAGGAAGTCCCCCTGTCTCTGTGTCTTGTCGCTAGTGGGGCACACATTTCTTTGAAACACTGTATCAATGAACCAGAGATGAGGGGGCAACTGGGACCTAGCTGTGCAGTTGCGGTGCTGATCAGCATACCGCCCCTCACACATATCATCAACTATGGTTTGAACATGGAGGTTAAGTGGGAAAGGCGCAAAACGGGGAGTATCGTCGCGTCTAAGGGGGCTCTCTAAGGGACAGTCTGAGACTGTAGCTATATCCTCATATGGTCATACTGACCCCATCCACACTAGAAAAGAGGATGCCGTCATTGTTAAAGTGCATGTTCTGATAAAACAACCGCACATGACGCTGATGAGCGACTAGCTTAACGGGAGCGAACAAAGAAAACAACACTCTTCTTCTCAATGCCCTTACAGCCCACTTAGTATCAAGGTTATGTTTAAATTCCTCCAAAACCTCAAACTCAGTCTCAGGATTAAGTTCTTGGTGTCTCCAAGAACTGGTAAACTCACTACGAACAACAGCCATGGAGGATCTAAGACAAAAATATACAGGCTACTCTAATCTGGACAGGGATACGCTCGATTGCAGATATGCGATCGATCGAAGTGCAGGCTAAAGGAAAACAGGGTTTTGCTAGAAAACCCTATCTAAACCAAGATCTAACCCAAAAATAAACCTAAAAAGAGATAATCTAATGCTAGGATGGGAAGAGTGGAATACCTGGAAGAGAAGGAAGATCGTGCACTCGAGCAGAATGAGAAGAAAAAAAAATAAGAAGACAACTTATAAAGAAACTTAACTAAAGGCGCACGTGACTGTTTGTGAAATTGTGCTCGAGCGTGTTGCGAACGATCGCAAAATTGCACTCGATCGCACTGCAGGCAGAAACCAGAATCTGATCTAATCTATTCCTAAACAAATTCTAACCTAATTCTAATCTAACTATGGATGGGTTGCCTCCCAACAAGGGATAAGTTTAACGTCTTTAGCCAGAGGATATACCTACATATACAAAAATACAATGCCTTCCTTCGTCACAACCTCTTTCAAAGTTGGATCCACTCTCCTGTTTACCTTATTAGTTTTGGATTTTTCATTTAAGTTCTTAGCATGTAAGCATAAGGAGCGTACAAATCCCTTAAAGTCAACTACTTTCCTCCTAATGTCCATCTCATACCCACTAGACATTCCCAAATGTCTACTCTCAAAGCTGGAGGCAATACTAAATGGGGGAATGTCTGGTGGTTCTCCATAGACATAGTCAAGTGTAACCAAAGGTGGTTTAAACTTGATGGGAGGTGGTGACTACGCTAAATATCCAAAAGGTGTGCTAGGAAAGGTAGGTGGTGGTTCTACCTTAGGATTCCATAGAGGATCTGATGGAATACACGTGGATTCTAACAGAGAGTTCACCCCTCAATGGAGGACTCAATGTCAAATTCATCCATGTTAAAATGGGAGAGTATGTCCTCTAATGGATCCTTAGGTGGAATCAATGGGAATGCTTCCTCGAATAATTAAGCAATGGTTTCAAAGGCAAAGCAATCCTTATCACCTATATCAGAAGGTTGGGAAAGTGAGTTATCAAGAAAGAAGCACTCACTTGCATCCGGGGAGTGGGAGGTATTGAAAACATTCAATTTAGGTTTCCAAAAGATAGCTCCATAACTCCCGACCTACAGTTTATACGTGCATTGGCTGTAGCTAAGAAAGGACGACCGAGGATGATGGGAATGTGCCTGTCAGGGTTAAGGACAAGTTCTGTATCAAGAATGATAAATTCCACTGGAAAGTAGAACTTGTCCACCTGTAGGATAACATCCTCAACAATTCCTCGTGGTTGCTTGAGAGATCGATCAGCCAATTCCAAGACAACTGATGTAGGTTTCAGTTCCCTCAAACCAAGTTTCAAATACACCGAGTAAGGAAGCAAGTTCACACTTGATCCCAATTCAAGGAGGGATCTTTCAAATGGATGGTCTCCTATGAGACATGTAATAGTAGAAGCACCAGGATCCTTTAACTTATGAGCAATGTGATGCTGAATAATGGAACTCACTTGCTCAGTGAGACGGACCTTTTTAGGAATGCTACTCCTTGTTCTACGCTTTTGAGTGCATAGGTCCTTAAGAAACTTGGCATAG
>JAUPMG010130019.1:0-11520 GCA_031762675.1 Pachysandra terminalis | reverse complement strand
CCGTCGGCGGTTAGGATTTGGATGATTTTCTCTAGGTCTTCAACGGCGATCTGGTGGGTGTCCCGGTCGGAGAGCTTGGAGAGGGAGTTGAGAATCCGTTGCTTGAGCTCGACCATGGCGAGATGGGAGGAGATGGAAGATGATGATGATCTTGAGGGTGTTGACGTTGTTGTTGTTGATGGTGCGGATGGTAATGGGTTTGGAGGTTTTGAATGTTTTGAATGTTTTGAAGATTGTGAGCTCATTGTGTGTTTTGTTGCAGAGAGACAGAGCAAGTAATTTGAGGTAGAGAGAGAGTGGAGTGAAGGGGAAATGTACAAGATGGGAAGAGATAGAGAGAGGAGAGAGAGAGAGTGGTGAGGTATGAGATATGAAGCTTACCCACCAGAACCAAAATGAGAGCTACTATGAAAGACACATGAGATCTGTGAGATAGAGAGAGAGCTAGAGAGAGGAGAGAGGAGAGAGATTTTCAAAAAAAAAAAAGAGATGAGAGAGAGGTGGAGAACAAGTAAGGTTGGACTTTAGTTAAAGACCCATTCCCATTTCCCAAGACTCTTAAGTGGACCTTTTGATCTGATCCATGGTTAGTAAACCCTTATTCTAAATTAAGTAAAGCTTGTTTTGGAACTAAAAAAGAACAAAGTTATTTCACGAGTAAAACAAACTCAACACTCTCATAACTAATAATTAATAAATTTAAAATGGGGCAAATTACATTTTGACCCCTGAGGTTTTCACTACTTGCACTTAGACTCGTGAGATTTGTCAAATTACAATTATCTTCTTTTTTTATTAAAACCTCATAAGTGATTTATTCTTAATAAAATATAAAATTACTCCTCTCCAATCCACCATCCCCACCACTATCATCCACAACCACCCCAAATCAATCCATGTATGCCCAAAATTGGCTTGGACTTGCAGACTAAAAAACACAAGGCTGTCCAGTCCTAACCTTCTTTAGACCTGAATCCAATTTGACCCTAAATGCTCAAACTCTTTTTACATTTTAACACTAAAACTATGTACTGTTGAATGATATTCTAAGCTATATATATACTTGCTAACATCAGTTATTTTTCTTTTAAATCGCATAAATTTGTTTGATATCAGTCTTATTTGTCTTTTGATTATTGGCTTATCTCTAGCTTGAAGGCAGATAGAAACTTATAAAAATGTAGTAGTAATTCAATGAAGATCTAGAAAAAAAAATCTATGAGGTACCCCACCCAATTACTTTCTACCACGTAACATTATAAAACTCTAAACCAGAGCAGGGTTTAAGTCGTAGGATCTTGGATCGGATCGATCCCGATTGATCCCAATCTAGATCGACGATACTGGCCAGTATCGGCCGATAAGGGTGTAATCCAGTCGGTTTGGTTTGGTTTAGTGGTCAAACTTAAACCAAACCGAATTACATTATTCTAAACCGAAAACCGAACCAAACCTAAATAGAAACCGATTTAGAAAACCGAAAACCAAACCGAAGTACAATGAATAGAACCAAAAACCGGATCAAACCAAAATAGAAATCAAAAACTTCGATTTTTCTTTTCGGTTTGACAAAATTAATACTATTTTTTATATAACACGTATACATGTACACATGTATATATGTTTATATGTATAATCTATTTCGGTTTGCTTGGTTCAACTCAATTTAGTCGAAGCCTAACCGAAAACCAAACCGAATAAATTCCGTTTTTTGTTTTGCAAATCAAAATGGAAAAAAAAAACCCAAACCAAACCTACTTTTTTTGATTTGGTTTGTTCGGTTCAAACCGAACCAATTGACACCCCTATCGGTTTATCCAGACCCAAAAGTTGGTCGTCCTTAAAAAAAAAAATTGGGATCGGCCGAACCCGTCACCTAACTGACTGTACCGGTTGGTATCGGATCAATCCAAGCTCCTACCTATTGGATTGTTGGTTTTATAAATAAAAAAAAAAATAAAAAGCTTTGGATTGGTCCAATCCAATCAATGAGCTCGTCCGGATCGGTATTAGTGGGACCGGTCCGATCCAAAGCCACTTGATACAATAATAGTTGTATCGTGGTTTGGTATCGGATCGGTCCTGGCCGATTGATCCTTGAAACCAAGAACCAAGAGTGTTTATTAGTCTACGTGGCAGAAAATAATTGGATCAAGATATTTATCCCACCCGGGCATAATTTTTTTTTCCCGATTAATGAAAACCCCCTATTAAAAAAATAAATAAAACAAAACGAAAAAAAAAATTAACTGGTGGATCCATTGTCCACCCTTATTTAACTTTGTTGCTAATATGAAACACTTGATTAATTTTTTTCCGATTAATTAGGGGCTTATACTAAAATAAATAATTAACCAAATAAAGGCCAAGTGGGCCCATTGCCCACCCTCTACTACGCGGACTAGTTGGTCAGGTCTACAACTGGCACCTTATCATCTCCTCATTCATCAACAGCGACCACGTGTATTCCCACCGGGACCCAAACTTCCTTATAAGAACGTGTCTACATTTAATTGGAGTAGAAGCTGGTACGGGGATCGTACTATCACTCATCACTTATACAATGTAAACTCACTCCAAACCATTGTGTCAGATCTCAACCACCGGCGTTTTGTTGACTCGTCAGACCAGAATAACAGTGAAGTGAGCAAGCGAAGAGAGAGAGAGAGAGAGAGAGAAGAGACGATAAGAAGCTCTATTGAAGGCGACTTGATCATACTTGTGACGAGGAGCTTAAGGTTTTAAGATGGAGGGTTTCAGGGTTTTTTAGGGTTTATCTGTAGATTTGTGTTTGGGGGAATTTAATGTCGATCTGACTCTTCTCGGTACGTACTCAACCTCCCTCTTTATGATCGTTTGGTGTTCATTGACAAGCTGTGATCTTTTTAAGTTTCATCTCTTTTACTGATCTGTATCTTACTATTTGATTGTTGGAAGAGCGAGATTACAGATGCTTAGGGTTGTTTTTCTATGGATTTAAGGCAATTAACGAGTTTTCTCAATGAAAATATTTGTAATTAGTGCATTAATCTAATGTTTAATCAGTATTACATAGACATAGACACGTCTTTGATTTGTTCTTTGGGTTCACCTGATCTTCCTGTGTTGTCATTTCATAAACTTCTATGGTTTTTAGGAGTCTTAACATGTAACAGATTTCATGGATAGGATTTTGGTTCTTCATCTTCAATCTGATTCAGCTTACTTTAGCTTGAAAGCTCGCGTATTTCTGGAAAACCCTAATTAGAAGTTGCTATTTGTTGGATTTATTTCTCTGCTAGGTTAGGATTCTGTTCTTTGTAGGCTTATCTGATGAATTAATCGAGTAACTTGTGGTCCAAATCTAAGAAGTCATTGCTTGGAAATTCTTTAACCTCATTGTTTTTTCGAAAGATCTATAGTTCTAAGTTGTTCATGGTTGAAGTTCCGATTATGGTTATCGAATCCCTTAGTGTTTATTTATTGTTGGATCTTGCTTCCTAGGAGTGATCAGTGATCTAGTAGATAATTGTTCATTGTTGTGGATTTTCTTTCACATCTTTAATCTCATGATGCTTGTGGGTATTTCTTGTTGTGATTAGCAAGGATCTGACGATTTTAAGTATGATTCTGTTTCAGAATTCATAGTTACTTACCCATTTTTTACTAAACAGTGTTTATATGTTGGCCTCCTTTTGAACATGCATCTTCGTACTAAATTTATCAACTATTCTATTAGGGTGTTTACAATATCCTCAAGGTTGTCAAATCATGAATCGAATCGAAAATCGTTAGGAGCTACTTAGAAATGAATCGTAAGAGTCATAGTAGTTTTAGTAGAAGTAGCGTTTTGGATTTAGGTTTTGGGATTTCTCTTATGAAATGGTTTTTTATTGTTTAGAATTAGTAAATTATATTTCTTTATGCATATTTAATCATTTTAGAGTACTGTGTTCTATATAAACAAGGATCAAACCAAAAAAGGGAACTTTTTTCAGGAAAAAAAAGAAGCAGACATTTTTTAGTGTTGTAGAGTTGAATTGTATGAACTGTACGATTGAATCGTAAATCGTAAGATTCAAACATAAACCTATTAAAATTAGTAAACTATATTTCTCTATGCATATTTAATCATTTTAGATTACTATGTTCTATATACACAAGGATCAAACCAAAATAGGGAAATTTTTCCAGTAAAAAAAGAAGTGAACATTTTTTAGTGTTGTGGACTTGAATCGTATGAATTGTACGATTAAATCGTAAATCATAAGATTCAATGTATGAATCGTAAGATTCAAACATAAACTGATTTTTCACTGATTTGAATCGATCTAGGGTCAAATCGAATCGTATGATTCATATCATGAATTGTAAGATTTTAACAACAGAGTATATCCTAATTATTTCTATACTCACCCATCAGCAGTTACAAATCACAGTTTTTAAGAGTCTGGGAATCAAATTCTCTGTTTCTTGTTCTTTGTTGTAGCTTGTCACCATGGTTACTTCTGCGATTTCTGTGAGTTCTATTCTGAAGCTAGCTGTTCCAATTTAATCAAAATTTAACAATAAATCTCAACCTTAAATTTCACTTCAATATGTATTGAGTGGTTTTCCCGCTTCCTGCTTTCCAGGCTTCCGGTCTGCGTTGAATTGCATAAAGTTTGTAGCAAGCATAGGAAGTGAAGAGCTTCTTCCTGATTACAGAAGATATTGTGAGACCTTGATTGAAACTCAATAGGATCATGGTTCAGACATTGGAAGCTGTCAAGGGTGGTGGAGGCTCCATCAAGGTTGGGACTACTGGGACGATCGGTTCCCTGATGACCAAAGAATTGGAAACCATGAAAGGCGCACCAAAGTCGCCGATTTCTTCTTCAAGAAAATCTCCAACAATCCCAGTCTCAGTACCCTGTGGTGCTACTACTGCTAAAAGATCACAACCAAGAACTTCATCAAATGGAGCAAGCAGTAGCAGCTGCAACGGCAACATCTGCAACGCAAACCATAGTAGAGTTCCTGAAACTACCCAGAAAACAAAACCCAATATCCGAAAAACTGCTCATCGCGTTCCAATGCTCAATTCAGATGATGCTTCTTTAGACAGAACTCCTAACAGAGAGAAACACAGAGAGAAACAGAAGAAGAAGAAAGGATCTTACATTGTTGAAGTTGTGGACATAAAATGCGGAAACCCTGACAAACCATGGTCTAGACTCAAGAAGCTCAGTTTCTCGAAGCTTTCCGAGACTGTTGTCTAAACCTGCAACCCCTTCACATCAGTTTTCAGGTTCCTGTAATTAAACCCGGGAATCCCATTCGACCTTTTGCTATCCACAACTTCAACCGCAGAGCAGATGTTTGGTAAGAACCCGCTTCCTCCTTTCTTTTTCTTTTTCGGCGTCGTGATCACAAATCCAAACTTGGTTCTGGACTGACTACTACTTGAAGAAGCCATGCTTGTAATGTTTGCCTGATGTTTCCTTGAGCTTTCACGGTGATCCGATTCCAGTCTGCCGAAGTACTCGATTTCTCGCATGACAAGGGATCCAACCGTGCCTCTTGTGCCTACCTCAACTGGGGTTGCTGAAGCCATTTTTTCAGGAAGATTGGTAGCTGAGTTGCAGGCTTTATACCACATTTTCTGTTGGGGAGTGATGTGGGAAGCTTGTGGACGAGGAATAGCGGTGGCTTTGGATCTTGTCTTGGGGTGACTGAATGAGGCATTTGTGGTTTGGCCTTATACACAGTTTTCTACAGATGAATGCTTTAACCTTATGTGCTTTTTATCCAAAGTGGACAGCATGAGATATTGCATAGTTGAAGGATTTGATGTTGATATGCTCATTATATTCATGTGTTTGCAATCAAAACATGTAAGTTCCTAACTCTATCTTTTACTCTTTACTTTGAATAATTACTTGGTGCTTCAGTCCTTATTTGCTTATGTTGCAGCTTAAATTAGAGTTCTTGCATTTAGGCCATGGTCTGATTAGAATTGGATGTTGATGCTTTCTCTCTCTCTCTCTCTCTCTCTCTCTCTCTACACACACACATATATATATATATATCTTCAATAGTAAGGGAAAGGGGGGTGGGTGGTGTTTTGTTTGGTGGTGCAAATTGAGTGCTTTTTAGGCATGAGGTTTGTGGGTCTTTTAAGTTATCATTTGCTCTCTTTTTTTTGTTGCTCTCTCTCTCTCTGTCCAAAGATAAGTTTTATTTCATTTAAATAAAAACGATATGTGATCCTCCAATAAGGTCCTTCTCTCTCTCTCTCTCGCTTTTTGCTTTCTCCGGTAGTATCTTAAGTTATCATTTGCTCTCTCTCTCGTAGTGTTAAAGCTCATTATCGGATCAGGGATCGTCCGATCTAAATATACCCAACTTTTTTTTTTTTTTTTTTTTTAAATCATAAAAATTTGTAGGGGTGTCGGACGATCCATTTTGGATTGTCCGATCTAACTCATCCAAAATCGAGTTAGATAATTTTAGTAATTTTCGGGATTGGCTTGAGATCGTGGCTTGTCCCGACTCGATTCTTAAATGTATCGGCTGATTTGATTCGGGGTCGGGATCGGGATCGGCCGATACTTAACATTATGCTCTCACTTTTTGTTGTTTTTTTGCTGTTGTTAGTGTTATTTTTTTTCCTTTAAGTGGGGTCATGGAAAAACTGTGATTGAGATTCATTTATACACCATGTGATTTCAAACTTAGAATTGATTCAATGGCACCGGCAGAAGTCATAATTATCATGAAAAAGCATGAATTATGCCGATCACGTACACAACGAATTCATATTGGTTTCTATAGTCACTCATGGTATTTGTTAATTGTGTGAAATAAATAGTAAGTGGCTCCCTGACCGTTGCCGGAGACCAGTTACCGGACTTCAGATCAGACTATTTTCCGATACCTGCGCCATACGTTTGAGGAGATCCGAATTGAATGTGCGTTCGGCGCGTCTGACCTCAAAGCTGCCCTATCTGTCGGTGACTCCCATTCTCTATACGGAACTGATAATTGTTTAGTCCAAGTTCAATTCATTAGCAATCAAATTGATCATTGCCGTACTGATGATTGATCAAATTTTAAATTCAAATCGGACGAATAGTAGAGCGTCACATAGTGGTGGCAATTGTGTTCGAACCAGCGAAAAGTGACTCGGGTTCATTTCATCACGGGCCTAACCCACCCTGAGATGGGCTAATTCGTCAATAGGGTATGCCTCCTTTAAAAGGCCGAGATAGGGGGTAAAACCTTCACCGGATCAGAGTCATTCTCTTAAGGAATTGCGGATAGGGTAATGCTCCCTTTAAAAGGCCGAGGTGGGGGGTAAAACCCTCACTGGATCAGAGTCATTCCCTCAAGGAATTGCGGATAGAGTAATACCCCCTTTAAAAGGCCGAGGTGAGGGGTAAAACTCTCACCGGATCAGAGTCATTCCCTTAAAGAATTGCGGATAGGGTAGGCCTCCTTTAAAAAGCCGAGGTGGAGGGTAGGACCCTCACTGGATTAGGTGGATTATCTTTCAAGGTAAATTTATCTTGAAAAGATTGATGCTTCATCAAGAGGATGCCTGCGGCGCGAGGTTCTCACCAATGTCCGTATTGCATAATGGTCCGAAATCTTTTGATGTCCCTGACCCTTGAAAAGGAGAAAGTTATTCAGACTCATGTCCTTCCAACACCGGATGGCGACATAATCCAATGTTGAGAAATTTTATTTGAGAATTGAAGGCACCCGGTGCCGTCCTTTAATGAACCATACTCGGGGTTGCTTTCCCCAAGTCTTTATTTCCACAGTCGGACGAGGTAAGGAAAGGGGGGGGGACATCGAGAAATCCTAAGAATGGCGGCCCAGAGAGATAAGTCCCATCAGACTCATTGTGGTTGTTGAAACCCACGTGGATGATGTCATTGATGGGACTGGTGACTATGCAGAGGTGGCGTGAACGCTTGCTGTGACAGTGGTAGGTAACAATCATAGTTCAGGCGGTGACGAATGACGGTCAACATAGCGGTTGGGACACGTGGAAACATCTCGTCAAGCGTGACCCTTGATGACCGACACTTGTCATTAGGACTACCTGCTTCAAGGGTTCTTAGCTATAAAAGCCTGTATTGTCGTTAGACAAAGGATGACTTTTCTAGTTGGTGAAGAACTAAGGGAGCTTTTACTGAGACCCTTGGAGTTCATTGAAGGCTCAACATTTAGTCCCATCTGCATGGTCTCCCTCTCTCTGAAGATTCCTAAGGATCTCCTGTCCTTTTTCTCTTCAATCGATTCTTCGATCCCTGTCTGGTTTTCTGGTTCAAACTCTTTTGGTCTTAGGAAACCTCACTTTGGAACGGCCCCTATGGTTTAGGCCAGAGTGAGACGGATATACGGACTTGAGTTATTCGAGATTGGTGAACTAATCAGGTATTGACACGTGTTCTCCGTGATTAAGTGTTGATCCTCATTTTATTTACCGATTTTTACGATCAACAGTACTAAACCTAGCAAAGATAAACCTAGGGCTGTCAACGAGCTAGCTCGGTCTGGGCTCGTCTTGCATGAGCTGAGCTTGAGCTTAATATTTAGGTTCGGGGGATGTACCAGAACTTGAGTAGGCTCGGCTTGGTTATATATATATATATATATAATCATTAAGTATAAAGTTAATGACTTGTGTTTGAGTCAAATACTTATTTATTTAGTTAAGATTTTTAAGAATTAAAATTATAAAAATAATAATTTAAAATGTAAAGAATAATTAACTTTTTAAAAACTCTTTACCTTTGGGGGTAAAAAATGAAATCTTTGATCGGAAAATTATGCATCGTAATCTATGTCACACAATTTGTGTGAGAAGGAGGCCGTTTTGGCACTCAGAACACGAGTGCGTATCTGCATTCTGAACGTGAAAACATTCTCAATTTGCTAATTTGATTTGAAAGCATTCTGAATGTGGGTTCCCCAATCCGCTGATTTGATTTTTCAAATCAACGGATTCAGAGTAATGGTAAAAAATAAGTTTTTTTTTTTTTATAATTTTTTGGGGACTTTTATAAAAAAAAGATGAGTCTTATACTAAAAATAAGGTTAAATTAAGTTGATAGAAGGTTAAATCGAAATATTTATTTTTTGTATTACATCCTTTTTTTGTATATGTGGTTGAACATAAGAATGGAAATTGAAATATTTTTTGTATATATACAAACGTTTTGTAGGCGCTCGCTCCTGCACCCGCTTGGTGATCTGATGATTGTAACCGCTAATGATTTTTATGATTTGATATAGCTCTAAATCACATCAATGATCAGCTAAAACCAGTGTGACGGGTACGTGGTGCAACATCCTATAATTCCTTTTTTAATTAAACGGATCTTATTTGTAAGGTAATAAGTTTACACTTTCCGTATTTGGATAGAGTGGTTAGGGGTGTAAACGAGCTGAGTCGAGCCGAGATTTGTCCAGCTCGGCTCGGGCTCGTAAAATCTAGACAAGGTTTGGGCCCGGTTCAAGTTCGGCAAAAAATTTCGATCTCAAGCTAGCTATTTTTTCAAGGTTCAGGCTTGGCTCACAAAAGCTCGGCTCGTGAAAAGCTCGACTCACAAAAGCTTGGTTCGGCTCGTTAAAAGCATGGGAGAAAAAATAATTCAGCAATAATTCTTTTTTATTTTTGATGAATTCAATACTAATTCAATTAAATTAATTAAAATTTTTTAATTACTTTGACTTAAGCATACCACTAATTAATTATAAATTTAATAATTAATATTATATATATATATATATATATATGATACCTAAGCTCGGCTAAGGTTCGTTAAAATAGTGACATACTTTTTTTTGGGCTCAGGCTCGGTTCACGAGCCTAAATATTGAGCTCAAGCTCGGCTCGTTGACAGCCCTAAGAGCGGTTACCCTGAAACAATCTAGTACTTGCCCTACTAGTATTTTTCTCCTGGTACTACGCAGCTCTATACCTGATTTTACCTTGTTAATTTCCAATCAGAACTGTCCAATCAAAGATCCAGTTTCAACCGTTCATAAATCAAGTACCAAATTTATTTTCCAATCAACGTTCTCTTATAATATATATACATGCAGTCTTTGTTCATCTCATCAAACGGTGGAATTCTAATAGAAAATGGGCCCACATTTCAGAAGGTTAGAACCGTTAAGATTCTTAGTAGATAAGATATTACTTTCTCTCTCTCTCGAGTGGTTTATGAAGAGTTCTTCCTCTGAACTTTAATGGCGTCAATCCCTTGTTCTATTCAACTAATTCCTTCAACGATTAGAACTTCTTCTTCTTCTTCTTCTTCTTGTCGTGCTCATGGGTCATTTTCTTCTCTATCCAAGATTAGTTCTCAGTTTTTGGGTTTCCGGAAGAGGCTTGGATGGTTCAGGGGTTCAAGATTAGGGTCGATAGTCGGAGTCAGCAATGGTTCTAGAGTCAGGTGTTGGTTTAAGTTTGGAAAGAACGGTGTTGATGCTGAAGGAGCTGGGATTTATGGTAGCCAGAGTCGGGATGACTTCGATCGAGACGATGTCGAACAGGTACTTTCCTTTTGTTCTTCTCTGTTCGTACTTTTTGTGATGTGGATTTTTACTTCTGATCAAAGCATGTCTTGTCGTATTGCGTTATTCATCTGCATTGAGCGAATTCTTGATGAAAGCAACTTACATTGGATGTAAAGCTTAAGGACACTTGATCACTGACCACTAGTAATAACTTTGTTTCCCAAGTAGAAATGTTTTGAAACAAAATATATAGTTGCGTGAAAAATAGGATGTATGGTTAGACGAGAAACATGCCTGGATCGTGATCAAGGTTGTCAAATCGTGAATAGAATCAAAGATTGTTAGGGGTCACTTAGAATCAAATCGTAATTTTGAATCATAAATTGTAAGATTCATAGTAATTTTATTAGAAGTAGGATTTAGGGTTTAGTTTTTGGGATTTCTCTTAGGAAAAGAGCTTTTATGTATATTTAATTGTTTTGGAGTATGATGTGGGGTTTATGATCAATGATAAACCACTCACAATAGAACGAATCCTTATAGGATAGGGCTATTTTGAAGGTGTCGAACCTCAAGGACTGAAGGGGTTTAAATTACCAAATTATCAGAATTAATTCCAGATTGACTATGTAGAAATTGATTGGATATTTCTTTTAATTTAATTCTAAGAACTAAGGGTAAACTAATTTAACGGTATGTAAATTCAATGGATGAATGGTAGAATATTGCTGATCCCTCTAACCTAATGAATATAGTTCATCTCATGAAATTAGGATAATCAAATTAATGTTTGATGGTGGCTTGTGTGGCTATAAACTCACAACAATGTCGCCAAGAAAATATCATCGAAAGGAATAAGCATAGTCCATCTTCGATTGACGCAAACTGCATACACTAACTACTCTAAACTAGGGTTGTATGACAATCTGTCCTCTCTAGGCATAACCTATCAAACTCTCTCAATCAGATTTCACATCATCATAATGGACAAGTGTAATCCATCTTCGGTTGGCACGGACTGTC
>JAUPMG010130018.1:0-25230 GCA_031762675.1 Pachysandra terminalis | reverse complement strand
TCTTCTGATACCTCTACATCTAAGAAAATGCGATCAAATGCAACGGTCATGTTTGACAATATAATCTCTTTTGCCCTAGGATTTCCACTTGAAAGAACCTGACAAGTTATAATATTTCAAATGAAATTTTGGATAAATAGAAATACCATCAAAGAATAAAGACATAAGAAATGCATTTGATGAGAGAACATTATCCCAGATGACAACAAATACTTACATCCCAAAGATCATGTACACATAAACCTGCAGTAAATTCAATTGCACATATCCTACAGATTTTGGAAGAATAAACACATAAGAAGTGATTTTTATGGGAGAACAAAAACCCATATGACCACAAATTCCTTCATCCTAAAAATCATATTCATGTACACATAAACCTGCAGTAAATTGCAGATGTCCTATAGATTTGGAAATGTAAGGTGCAAAGTCAAGCATGTGCCACAAAAAGAAATTGCTGTCATTACACTGACTATAACAAAGGTGTGTCTACTAAAACCTCGTTAAAAGGGTCATTTCTCAAACATATAACATATAGAACAATTCAAATTCAACAAATTACTCTCCCTTACCACATTTTAGTTGAAGTTTTAACCATAGTTAATTCGTTTAAAAAAAAATTAACCAAAATCTTTATTGTGTACACAAAGAATTCTTAGCATGTCTACATAACTCATCCAATGCCTATCAAGTTGAAAAGTCAAATTTTCAACAATCCTAGAAAGAAAAAAAATTGTTATAAACCTAACAGTCTGAACAATCAACATCATGCTTTCAAGTGTCAGCCAAATGTTGATGATTTCACAAAATCATGCAATTTTATACAGAAGCTTTCCATTTTTGTTGCAAAAACTAAATTATCACAACTTTATCTGCAATAAATTGGTGAAGTTTTCCATCAGTGATAACTTGCAAATTGGGAACCACTGGTGGAGAATTTATTCACAACCAGCAAAAATCAAAATTTCTGTGAATTCTTGCCAAGTTCTACTGAAATTTAAACCATGGTGTATCATCACAAAGAACGTATGTGGCTAAGGCCATAGCTATAGGCAGTACAGAATTGTTTTATGCAGCGTTTTTCTGTTAGATACACTAGAAAAACAATCAAGTTATGAGTATTTTAAAAGGTATTAAAAAAAAATCATTACAATAACTCAGAAAAGGTAGGCTTACATCAAAAAGAAAACTGGGTGGTATATTACAAATTCAAGAAAGATCCATAAACCAAAGAAATATGAGAAATGAAAAAAACAATGATCCAAAGATACCATATTCGAAACATAAAGTAAAATTAATCCACACACAGTACTTCCTAAAGAGGCTTTTCAAACAAGCAAAGAGTATAACATTCATGTTTCTCAATGTTAGAATTCAATGCATAAAAGCATACATATACTGCATAATATTCATGTTTCTCAGTGTTAGAACTCAATGCATGAAAGCATACATATAATGTACAAGTTATAATTTTTGTGGTAAGATAATGGATGTTTATTTACTGCATCTCGATAGTTCTGATACAGTTCCTCCATCCCAGCAGCAACATTTGAAGGCAACCTACCAGCTTCTCTTTCCTTTCTGATTCCAAACAGCAACTCTGCAATTACAAATTCAATTGAAGACAAGCAAGTCTTTCAAGATAACTCACAAAATACGTATATGAGCATTGTTTAGTTGCTAATAGTTAAGGCCCTTCTCAAAGCATAATTAAAATAATAATAAGAAAAGTCATATTATGATTTTTTTTATGCTTTATACATATAAACAATTGCTTAGATAAGCTATAATGGAAACAGTGAGCTAGGAGAAGATGATGGCATACCATCAAGTCCATCACATAACTGATTAACATAATATATTATTGAACCATCCAGACTAATAACGACACTCCATTTTCTCATGAGATTGTACGACAAGACATGGATAGACATTTGCATAAATGAAGGGCGTTTCAAACTAGGAAAGATAGCTAAATCATTCATTCTCTTAAAAAGAGTCGCATCTAAAAACAGAAAACCAATCGACTTATTTCCTGGTCAGTCGACCAGACACCCATCCATCCACCAGAACCATCACCATCATACACACTCGATAATAATAATAATATGCACAATTCTATAATCCTATCTAGATTGATATCTTCTGGTAAATTACAAATAAGCAAAAAGGCATATTAACCTTCACTAAAGCAATTCAACAGACTAAAATACCCTTGTATTTAAGATACACAACTATTCTCATCTCCAACAGAAAATTTTAAAAGAAATAAAGTCAAGGAATATGCCAACTGCCACTCAGAGTGGAACATAACAATCGTGTCTACCACAATCGTATTTAAAGAAACATGATGCAAGCAAAGAATTCTTTTGTGAAATAGTTGTGTAAGAAGACCAGGTGAAGGTTTTAAATATCAATATCACTATATATATTACCATCCAAGGAAAGAGGAAATATCACTCAATATGATGAGGGGCACATCAATGTCACCCAAAAAGTTGGGAAAATGGGGAAAACAATGTGACATGGGGGGTGGGGCGGGGGACATATTTAGACAGAACTATATCTAAATAACACAAAATATTGGAAAAAAAAATGATGACTAAGTAATGCATATTTAGAGAAAAAGGCATGTGCTTCCATACATATTCAAGTTACTAAAACACTCCAACAAGCGTACATAGTTCTGTCCATGTACACTCCAACAAGCGTACATAGAAGTCGAGTTTTGGGATTCTTTTAGGATTTTAAAATTTTCTTCAAAATATTTTCTATTAATAAAATGTTAATTTTAGCAAACATTTACTATTAGTTAATAATTAGCTAACCATATATCCCAATACAATTCTGTAGTTACAAATTTAAGAAATTATAAAATTATTTTTTCAATTTTTAAGTAGAAATCGAGTTTTTAATACATAATATCCAGTACTTGTTTGGTAAAGAAGTTGATCAAATTAGTCACAACTTTACGAAATAAAAAAATTAGATATCAAAAATCCAAAACCACTAAAAGCCTGTTATTGTAAAAACATTTACTTTTAATTATTTTCATTAGAAGATCAAACTTATATTTAGGTGAAAGCCCCAAAAATTTCGTTTTTTCCAAATTTATGATGTTTCAATCTCTCACCACAAGCCTAGAATAAAAGGCATGTTAATCCATTCAATAGGTGAATTAACATACACTTTCTATACAATTTAATGCAAGTGAAAAAACAAGGAAAAAAATGCAAAAAGAAAAAAAGAACAAGTTCAAGCATCCCTTCACTTGTTTTGACAATTTTTGACAATCAGACCAAATCTAGTCAGATCTCCGCCAAAATAACTTTTAAATGAGTTGACGAATTCACATAATAGCGTTTTCAAATCAAATGAAAAGTGTTTAGAAGAAGACTTGAGGTCTCTTCAACATTTTCGATAAAGATGTGGTCGAAATAAATGAAAACTAAAGAAACTTTCCCCAACTCAACCTGTTATAATGGCCAATATAAGTTAACAAAGGTGAATATTGCTCAATATCGTGATATATAACCAATATTGTGCTATACCACCAATATTGCAATGCATCCCCAATATTGCAATATATCATGATATATCCCAAATAAATGTAAAGTTGTTTGGCACCATGGATTTATATGGGATAACTACTTCATATATATAGAAACCATGAGCCAAGACATCCTAAAGAATATATAGGTTTTGGCACAAAGTGCCAAGAACGATAGAGCTTAACCAACTTTCTTTCCCTGTATCAAACATTCATGCTAATAGCCAAAGGGAAGTAATGCTTGCGTACTCTTGGCAGGAAAGCCTTCCATGATGTAAAAGGAAAACCAAAAGGCCAAAATAGCACCTTGGCTCAACCATGGGGATTGGCATAGCATACTACCCCTTCTCTAGTTACTTTAATTTCCACCTGAAATAGTAAATCCAATAGTTAAAGGTATAATGGACACCATCATGCTTCTTCATTCACACCTATGGCCTGGAAAGATCAAATTCTTCTACATCCTCGGTATCTTACGTAATTTTATGCCATTTGATTTCTTCCCAACTTAGTTTATTTGAATGTGGAGTTGGTTGTCGAAGGTCAATTTTGTAAATGTCATATGCTTTTTCCTAGACATTCTCTGGGTTTATCAATGTTGTGACACAGTCCTTGAGCGTCTGTAACGAGTATATTGAAGATCAAGAGTTGCAGATTCAAGGAAGACCAAGCTACAATGAAGCAACTACCGGAATTGGTCCCCTATCCAAAGGCATATACACACATGCACTAGACAGCCCCTAGAAACACATTATTCATTGCATATTGACTTGTTTCAAGGGAGCTTGGAGTATCCTTACCAGTTAAGGTGCAATCCGCGATCTTTGGTCATCTGGATGCGAGTTTGGACAACCAAAGATTGCCAACGGGTGGTCGATACCATTCGTGGATGGACCTTGGGAAGATGGCCTTAGAAATGATGACATTAGGCATTCCCCAGGGCACCGGTTGACCGACTTAGTTGTCCGATCGACCGAATAGGGCCACCGGTTGGTCTCCGACTGATCGGTCCCTGGTGCAAGTCACATTGCAGACCATTACTGGTCTGTGCGATTTGCACGTGCCCGGTTTACTGATTAAGTGCTCTGGTTGACCGACAAGAGCTTTCAGTCGAATACTGATCAATCGGTCAAGCTCACTGGTCACTCAAAACCCAGATGCAGTTTTGTAAGCCCTGAGCGCTACCGGTCGACCGACAGAAATGTCCGACCGACCGGCGGCTAGAAGGGTCGATCGGTAGGTCTTTCCATCCGACCAATTAATTTGAATTTCAAATTAATTTTAAGTTGGTGGAACCACCCGTCGAACAGTACGTCGTACCGATCGACCGACGGACGCGTAAATTGCCAACTCTAGAAATAGCATTAGGCAATCTATTTGAGCAAGGACCCGCCCGAAAATTCTCCAAAAGCCCTAGATTAGATCTGAGAGCTTTTTGCTTTACTTTCGGCCAGAGAATTCCTCTCCTTCCATCTTCTTCCCATTCATATGGATTTGGCATCCTATGCCAACTAATTTGAAGAAGGATTGAGATCTAAGCCCTTACACTTTGGTGTGATGCATAGATTAAATCATCTCATATACACATATTTCGGGTTGTAAGGCCCTCGTCTCCGTCAAGCGTCAACGATGATACACATATCTAGCGTTGTAAAGCCCTCATCTTCGTCAAGCGTCAACGATCACATCCAAGGCAAAAAGGAGCGAGGATAGTGAGCGAGAAACGGGGATTCAAACTCACAACAACGGACGGACTTCAATTAGGTATAATCTAGAAGTAGTCTTTTTACTGTTTTTAATTTAAGTTAAAAACTGTTACGGTTAAGGTTGTCGTGAAAACCTCGTAGTGGTTAGAGGTTAACCGTGAAACCTCGTAGGGGTGGGAGGTTAGTCGTGAAACCTCGTGGTGGTTGGAGGTTAGCCGGGAAACCTCGTAGTGGTTTTGGGGTGAGCCATTAAACCTCTTGTACGGCTTGGAGAATGCCGGTAAATTCTTCGATACAGTTGGAGGTTAGCCGTAGTGACAAAAACCTACCATAGTGAAATCCTTGAGACCCGCGGGTGGTATCTCAAGAGTATGGACGTAGGTCGGGGTGCCGAACCACAATAAATCGCATGTGTTTGTTGGTTTGCTTTTGTGTATATTTACATATCTCTATATGCATATCAATTTCATGTGTGAGCTATTGTTTTCAATTTCCCCGTAATTGTAAAAACACAGCATAATTTATTAGGTTTTAAATTGGACCCAAAAATTCCGCATATCAAATTAAAACCTATTCATCCCCCCACCCCCTTTAGGTAATTACTACGTGCACTTTCAAACTTGTCTTGTTTATGTTTTATTAACATAGGTGTCATTATGTTTGCTCAAAAGGAGTGTTATTATAAGTTTTACGAATATATAATAGAGTGGGGCAAGACGTTTTTCTACTGCAAATAGTCGTTGGATCTGACGAGTCATGCTTGCAACTAGTTGTTGCAGAGAGGGACGATGTGGAAATCTCAAACGGGTCAAATGGGGACAACGATGATGTGGCCAAGAGTGGGCCACATGAGTATGGGTTGGATGCGCATGCTCACTGCTCGAAGCTGAACGGGCAATTAATGTGGTAGTAGGTAGTGGGACACGTGATGTTATCCTAACAGCCCACATGGCAACGTCAGAGGAAAGTGAGGAGGAGGGCAATGCCAACTTTATTTCAAATATTCCTAGGCCTCCCACGCATGCAGCTGAGCCTAGTATGCAATATGAGGTTGTTAGGCCATGGACCAAGAGACCTAGATCTCGGATACATGGACCTGTGGGCCTAAGAAGATATGGGAGCCACTATAGTTCGAGCCATAGGAAGCGGTTCAGGTCCAGAAACCCGTGTCAAGCTCAAGCACAAGCCCACAACAACGCTTCAAGTAGGCCTGGTACGCAACAAACAGACCAGTGTTGTGAGAGTGAGACCGATCGAAACACTCTGTCAGGCCAATTGTTGCAAATCTATGAAGACATCCCCAACCAAACCATGCGAGATGAACCACTAGCTCCCTAATCTTTGTCCTCGATTATTAACGGCCTCACTCCCTTTTTTTTCTGAGTTGGAAAGATGTATAGAGTTTATGGAAGGTAGGGTGCTCGATAAAAGCAACAGTTTGATTCGGAAATACATGGAGGCTCTGATGACTCAGTGTTGTATGTCTAACGAGCTCATGCAACAGCACATGGAAATTGTTCGAGCAGAGGCCGAGACTAACCAAGGATTGTAGGTGGTTAGTAGGACAGTTATTGAGAAGGAGATCCCTGGGTGCAAAGAAACGCAATCTATATCAGCTATTAAGCACAAGGATCTGGCACATGCTTCGTCTATTGGCTTAGGGTTTTCATAGAGTTTTCCTCGCATCTCTATGGACACCATGGGTGTTTGGATTTTCTCAGGGAGGTAGTCTTTTTGTGTGAACATTCACTCGTATGTCTCTTCTAAACTCAGTACAAGTTGGAACAGTCCGGTCAGTAATCAATTGTATTGTCATCTAATCTCAAGTACACACGATTATTTGAGCACGAGGGTGAGTCTCCCAATCTCATTATCCAATTGTCAATTTATCAACAATGATTTTATTTGCTCAGAATTATTTGCTGCTCACTCCCCCCCCCACACACAACGCAGATGTTGTTGCCGCTAGACCGAATGAGCATCTGAATGTCCCTCCACTAGGGGGTCTATAGCTAGGTGTTGAATGCACAAAGCAGCCCATGTGATAGTGAGTTCAGGTTCTAGGCGGAGGACGAACGGGTAAGGGTGGAGGATTTGGCTATGTTGCTTCAGTTAGAAGTTGTTGGGAGCAATGCTGATGCATCATCCATCCCAATAGCAGCTAATAGATTCAGAAGAATGAAGGAGGGTTGGGGTATAGGTTGCTCACTTAGAGCTAGAAGTTCTGGTTTATGTCTTCAGTATCAGAGAAGGAAAAACAAGGAGACGTCTACTAATTCTCAATGAAGATAGTCAATTGGAATGTTAGAGGTCTAAGGGGTGCGGCTTAGAAGAGAGCAATTAAAGAGCTTTGCCTTAGGGTCAAACAAGTTATTCTTGTCCTTCAAAAGACTAAGAGTGAATCGATAGGGACCAAAGCCATTAGGAAAATCTGGCGAGCACGTAATCTGGGTTGATTTTTCCTCCATGGGTAAGTGCATCTGATGTTATTTTGATTGTGTGGGATATTGATTTAGTGCCTGGGTCAGATTTTAGGAATGATGGGTTTTCTTTATCAGTAAGGTTCACCAATAATGAGGATCAAGTAGAGTGGGTTCTAACGGGGGTATATGGTACAAATAGTCATAGGCTTCATGAGTCCTTCTGGGAAAAATTTAGGAGCATCCATAGGCCTTTGCCTGGTCAATTTCAACATGATTCGCTTTCTTGGTGAGAGAAGTCGAGAAGGGGGGTGACCAAAAGCATGAGGAAATTCTCAAAACCTAATTAACCAGTTGGCTCTAGTATACTTTCCTTTGATAGGTGGTAGCTTCACCTTGTCCAACTGCCAGGAGAATGTGCTATGTTGTAGATTGGATAGATTTGTCACTTCGGGTGAGTGGGTGGACATTTTCTCACACACTGCACATAGCATCCTTCCTGGAACCATATCAGACCATTGGCCTATTTTGATTGCCTCTGAGCCGCCTGTTAGAGATCCATCTCCCTTTAGATTCGAAAATACGTGGATTAGTCATGAATCCTTTAAAGATGATGTGCAACAACGATGGAATGAGATGGGGGAGGGGACGTCAAGATGGGCAAGGTTTCGGTTTATGCATTCACTTGAGAGTATAAGAGGGAATTTGAAGCAATGGAATAAAAATACCTTTGGGAGTCTTCAGGTTAGGAAAAAGGTGTGCCTTTCGAAGATTGAATAGTCGCGGGCCTTGTCTAGGGATGAGATGGAGGTTAGACTGTTGCAGACTAAGGAGTTAGACGAGGTAATCAAACAAGAAGAGATCAGTTGGAGGCAAAAGTCGAGGTGCAAATGGATCAAGGAAGGTGAAAGGAATACAGGATACTTTCATAGGTTAGCCAATGGGAGGTCTATAGCAAGTAATGTCTCATGTTTGGAGATAGATGGGGTGACCATTGAGGATAAAAATCATGCTGAGGAAGCACTAATGTCCTACTCAAAGCTATATAAATCTGAGATGAATAAGAGGTTTATTGTGAATAACATGTGAGGGGACAGGATTTCTCATGATTAGAGAGATTGGATGGAAAGACCTTTTGAGGAAGAGGAAATTAAACTAGTCGTGTGGGGGCTCGATAGGGATAAAGCCCCTGGGCCTGGTAGCTTCACAATGGCATTCTTTTAGGAGTCCTGGGATGTGGTCAGATCTGATGTGGTGGAGCTTTTTAATGAATTCTTTGAACAACGGATTGTCAACAACATAACCAATGTAACCTTTTTGGTATTATTCCCCAAGAAAAAGGAGCCTGAGAAATTAAAGATTTTAGGCCAATCAGCCTCACAACCAGCTTGTACACAATCATCTTTAAGGTTTTGGCAAATAGGTTGAAACAACTCATGAGGGGATTATGTCACGTAACCGGAGTACTTTCATCAAGGGGAGACAAATTCTTGGCAATGCTCTTATTGCCAATGAAATTGTTGAAGAGAGGAGATTAGGGAAAGAGGGTCTAGTGTGCAAATTGGATTTCGAAAAAGCATACGATTGATTGGAATGGCAGTTTCTAGACGTTGTCCTAGAATGGAAAGGCTTTGGCTCGAGATGGAGGAACTGGAATAATGGATGCGTTAGGAATGTCTCTTTCTCATTTGTGCTCAATGGTAGGGTCTTTGGCTTTTTTATATCCTCTAGGGGTCTCCGTCAGGACCTTCTATCCCCCTTTCTGTTTACACCAGTAGGGGATGTCTTCAGTCAATTCCCTAGTAGAGCGGATGAGTGGGTTGATTGCTGGGTAGAGTTAGGAGAGAGCAGGTCTCCATTTCTCACCTTCAGTTTATAGATGATATATTAGTGGTCATTGGTTTGGAACCAGATCAGATTTACTAGCTCAAATCCATCATTAGATTTTTCGAGATGGTGTCAGGGTTGAAAGTTAACTTGGATAAGAGCAGTCTAACAAGCTTTCAAGTCGAACAGGCTAGGCTCTAAGTGTTTGCTGATATGCTAGGATGTTAGCTAGGAGAGTGGCCTTTGAGATACCTTGGTCTCCTGCTGAGCGACAGCCCCAAAAGGGTGGAATTTTGGGTCTCGGTTCTAAAAATGATCAAGAGGAAACTGACCACATGGAAAAGAAATTACCTCTCATGGAGGTAGAATCACACCTATCCATGCTTCACTTGATAATCTTCCAACATATTACATATCCGTCTTCAAAATCCTGACTAGGGTTACTAAAAAGCATACAGAAATGTCAGCGAGATTTCCTTTGGGAGGGGGAGGATCAAAATAAAGACCACCTAATCATATAGGCTACAGTGTACAAGGGCAAACTGAAGGGAGGCCTCAACTTCGGGAACATTCAGATTCATAACTCGGCTTTGCTGGGTGAGTGGCTATGGAGGTTTAGTACGGAAACTAATTCATTGTGACATAGAGTGATCCAGAGTAAATATGACAGTTGGTTCAATGGATGGATGATTGATCCTCGTGCTAGAATCTACAATGTCATACCCTAGAAGGAAATTGCCTCTATCAGTCCTATCTTCTATAGTTTGGTTACGCGTGGATTAGGGAATGGTCTTCGCATCTAATTCTGGAGGGATTTATGATAGAGGGATTCCCTTTTGACCTCTTGGTTTCCCCGTCTGTTCAACCTGGTTCAAAACAAAGATTCCTATGTATCCAAGGTTCTTTCTTGGTCAGAGTCAGGTTTGGAGTAGAACTTAGCTCTTAAGAGGAATCCCCAACCTATGGAGTTAGGGAACTTGGTCATCTATTTGAGGAGCTTAAGTTGGTTTTTATTGATTCCGAGTCTCAAGATTACCTTGTATGGTTTCTTGAATCCAGTGGAGCATTCTCCTCACGCTCTTTTTTTCACATCCTTTAGGATTCGAGTGCCCCACAAACTCCGTCTCCTGTTGATTGTATTTGGAAGCCTAATGTCCCCTCTAGGGTCAGAGCAACTGTTTGGACTGCAATCCTGGGGAAAATCAATACTAGCAATGTACTTCAGAGAACGTGAAGAACTTTGCATTATCCCCTAATAAGTGTCATGTGCAGATTTGAGAGTGAAACGATGGATCATCTATTTGTACATTGTGTAGTAGCGAGGCAAATTTGGAATTTTTTATCAAACTGGTTCAATGTGCCTAGGTGATGCCACGCAATGTTACTGCTTTTCTAAAGCAATGGAGATTTTCTGACTTGGGTAGTAAAGGGCAGATTTTGTACCAATCCCTCTTTCAGGCAGTATTGTGGATAATTTAGATCGAGAGAAACTGGAGAATTCAGAGGGTTGGAATCCTCACAAAGCATCATTGACTCCATTGTTTACATGGTTGCCTCATGGATGGTGGTACTACCAGAATTCAAAGGGATATCCATTTTGAACATTACGAGAGGTTGGCCTATTGTTTGTTAGTCTTCTCCTTAGAGGGCACGAGGTAGGGTGGTTTGGACCCCCCACGCGAAAGGCTTTCATCAAACTAAACTTTGATGGATCCTCCATTGGCAATCCAGGCACTTTAGGTGTGGGCGATATCTTTAGAGATCACCATGGACATATCTTGCAGGTCCTTTCAGGTCCGCTTGGAGAAGAGGACTCGACATGTGTTGAGTTGCAGGCTCTAACCACCGGTTTAAGGGAGGTTAGGGTTCATGGTTTTGACTCACTTTAGGTGGAAGATGACACCAGGTTTGTGGTATCATGGATGGGGAACACCGATAGTTGCCCATGGAGGTTCATACACTTGGTTCGGTTAGCTCGCTCTTTAGGTCTAGGATTGAACATCTCATTTTATCAGGTACCCAGAAAGGTGAATGAGCAAGCGAACAAATTGGCTCAAGGTGGTGTTTGTAGAGCATGATTGTTCTCAGGTGTTCCGATTGAGGGAATGTTAGGGGGTTTTGGGTAATAGTCATGTTGTTTACATAGCTGCATACCAAGTTTTTGTGTAGCCATAGAGTGTGGTTTTGTTTTATAGTTGCCCATTTCACAGCTTGCTTATTTTTCTCATGCGTGTCTGTATGTCTACTTATTCTGATTTATAATATTGCTTTGTTATTCATCAAAAAAAAAAAAAAAGAGTGGGATGTCCAGATGCCCAAGTTTTGTCATTTGCTCTCTTCCCTTTTCTTCTTCTAACTTCCTCCATTGATCCATAGCAAATTCTTCAACAACAGTTTGCAACAGTATCCCACCCCCAGTTTGCTGATGATACGATTCTCTTTATTGAGGCAGACCTTGGGCAAGTTAGATGGATTAAGAGCATTCTTAGAGTTTTTGAGATGGTGTGTGGTATGAAGGTCAACTTGGGGAAGACGTTGATGGCTGGTATCCATGTGGAGGAGATGTTAGATGAGTGTGTAGCGGCTTTTGGTTGTGGGAAGGGGGAGTGGCTTTTGTTTTACTTGGGATTACCTTTGGTGGGTAACCCTAGTTCCGGGGTTTTTTGGGACTTGAGCAGAGGTTGGCCGGTTAGAAGAGGAATTATCTATCTTCGGGTGGTAGGATCACTCTTATCCATGCCGTTATAGCTAATATTCCTCTATATTATATGTCGTTGTTCCGTATGCCCAAGGGGGTGGCTTCTCATATTGAGAAGCTTCAACGGAAATTTTTATGGGAGGGTAACGTTAAGTGGAGGGACCATCTGGTTAAGTGGGAGGAGGTGTGTAAGTCGAAGGAGTTAAGTGGTTTGAACCTGGGTAACACAGTGGATCGGAACTCGGCTTTTCTGGCTAAATGGCTTTGGAGGTTCAACAATGAGTGGGACAATCTGTGGTGCAAGGTGAT
The DNA here is from genome assembly GCA_031762675.1 of Pachysandra terminalis. Taxonomy (NCBI): domain Eukaryota; kingdom Viridiplantae; phylum Streptophyta; class Magnoliopsida; order Buxales; family Buxaceae; genus Pachysandra; species Pachysandra terminalis. The sequence continues at coordinate 12,720 of JAUPMG010130018.1, read as the reverse complement.
CGTTAGCAAGTATGGCGTCCATGTGAATGGAAGAAACATCAATCTGCATGCAAAAGCGTTGTCAGTTAGTTCTTGGAAAGCGGTTGTGGCATTAGCCCCTATGTTTCTTTCTATGGTCCAGTTCATGGTAGGGTGTGGGTCTTCTATCTTCTTTTGGTCTGATGTGTGGATTGGGGAGACTCCCTTATGCCTCTGTTTTCCTATAGTTTTTAGGATGGCGCAACTTCAAGACGCCTTGGTGTGTGAGGTTCTTTCTTAGTCCGGTTCCGATCTTATGTGGAAACTTCCATTGCACACAAATATCAGGGAGGTGGAGATAGGTGAGCTTACTTCTCTCTTTGAGGCTGTCGGGGATTTATTTGTGTCTCAGGAGTGGCCAGATAGGCGGATCTGGTCCCCGGATCCAAGAGGCGTTTTCTTGTGTCAGTCCTTCTTCAGTCAGTTTAAAGCTAACAAACTTGGGCCCCCTATTTCCTTTTCTGCCCGGGGCCCGGGCTATGTGGTCCGATCCTACACCACCTAGAGTTAGAGCTTTTTTCCGATCTGCATTGCTTTATCGGATTAACATAACGGATATAATCTAGAGGAGGAAAAGGTTTATGGCTCTCTCACCCCATATATGCTTCTTACATAGAGAGGAGAAGGAGACTCCTGACCATTTGTTCCTTCACTGTTCTATGGTGGCTTAGATTTGGAGGTTCTTTTTGAGTAGCATTGAGAGGGTGTGGATTATGCAGGCACTCGGTAGGCATTTGCCAGTTGTTTGCACAGTGGAGATTCTCAGGGCTGGCAGAGAGAGGACGTATCTTGTATCATTTGGTATTTCAGGCTATCTTACGGCACATTTCGAGACAGCGTAACCTGAGGATTTTCCAGGATACCTTGTCTTCGACGTCCAGTGTGATCGACGGTATCTTGGTGTCGGTGGCATCATGGGCTTCGGTGAGTACCCAGTTTGTTGGCATTATGGCGGCGGATATTCGCAAAGAATGGTATAGGATTTCAGTGAGCGGTAGATGCCCAATACCGTTGTACTCTGAGTAGCAGCCTCCGGAGGTTGGGCGGGTGAAGCTCAATTTTGATGCCTTTTCTTTGGATTCTTATGGGGCCTTTGGGGTTGGTGGTGTTTTCAGAGATAGTGAGGGGGCCTATCTAGTCGCCTTCTCTGGTCCGGGCAGTCATGGTAAGTTGGTAAGGGCTGCGTTGGTGGCCTTAGTGGCTGGCTTGAGGTTAGCTAAGGCACAGGTGAAGAACTATGCAAGGATCTACCAATGGTTTCAACTTTCTCCAATATTTAGCAAAATTTCCTCGAAATTCCTCTTTTTGAAGAGTACCAAATTTTCTTTACCATCAACATTTCCCTTATCATGAATTTTTTGTATACTTTCTACAGGAAAAATTGGGAAATAATGAAATTTCCCTTGCCCCAGAAACTTCCTAATTATAAAGATGTGAACTTTCCTCAAAGTTGAAATTTAAAACCATGGATATTTTATCTGTTTATAACAAGATATTTCCCATTATCAACTGAAGGAGAAAACATTGGCCAATTACTTCACATGCCTTAGGAGTATGTGGTAGGAGCTTGATCATTATGAGGGCTCCTATACAGCTTATTAATCAGACGTAGCAGCATAAAGTTGGAACACAGACCTATCTTTGATTTTTTTGGCATAACTAAATCCGGAGTTTGAGTTGGTCAGAGTTAAAATTTTGAATAAAGAAAACTACCCTCTTTTAATTAGGTATACACATGTCAAGCGTGAGGAAAGTAGAACAGTCATGCGACAATTAATCCTACCAAGATCTGCTCTCTGAATATTTCAGAAGGATTACAAGAAAAGCAATAAATGTGCTGATAAGACTGGTATAGGTGACAAGGACAAAACCAACTTTGGCACATAATCCAATAACATCTTCTTCTTTTTTTTGATAATTAACAACACTTTATTAATCATCAGAAGAGGTTACAAAAATACAGATACACAAAAAACAACAACCAAAAGAAACCACGCTATACAAAACCTAAAATCAAATCATATACTAAACCGACGCGCCGTCGAAATCCACTCCCGTCACTAGGGAATTCCTCTCCACTCCTCTAGCCAAAGAATCTGCAACACCATTTGCAGAACGCGGAATATGGTGAAATGTGAACCTCGATCCACGACACAAATGAATAGCACGACGAATAAGGTGAACGAAACGCCAAGGAGGCCGGCTACCCTCATTCATCCAAGAAATAACAGAGAAGGAATCCCCCTCCACAATCAAATTAACCAGATTCAATTTCCTCACCTCCTCCAATCCAATCACCAATGCCCATACCTCAGCCCTATTCAAATCTCCCTCTCCAATAGGACCCGAATATGCATGAACCAGCTTCCCATCTAGATCTCTGAATACCCCACCAACGCCGGATCTCCCCGGGTTACCAATAGAAGACCCATCAAAATGCAATTTAACAAAACCATCCTGTGGAGCAGACCACTTCTGTATCTTCACAAAACGACCTGGCGACGAAAATAACAAAGTGTCCCGATCTCTAACGATCATATCCATAGAATACATCCTAAACTCCGGTAAGATCGAAACCCAAGAAGCCACCGTGCTCATCACCAAGTCAATAATCGAGGATAGACTCCTCTCCACTCCCTCGAATATCCGCTTATTCCGCATTTCCGCTCCCCCCCATATAATCCAAAAAGTAGCGAACACCATATCCATCAAAGTCTTTCCTCTCCCACCCATCCCATGGAACCTCCATTGCGCCAACATCAGTGATATCTTACGAGGCATTACCCACTCCACTCCTAGTGTTTGAATGAAATAAATCCATACTTTTGTAACAAAATTGCAATGTAGACAAAGATGATCGGCCGTCTCTCCCTGTTTCCTGCACATAAAACAAATATGCGGAGAAATAGCAAGATTACCTCTTCTCTTTTGCAACAGATCGCAAGTATTGGCTCTGTAAAGAATAGCCGTCCATACAAAAAGCCCAACTCTAGGAGGGACTCGCGGTTTCCACAACTTCGAAGGAACAAAAGGAGCCGGACTGATTTTGCTCTTTACACAAAACTTGAAAGAAAGACCTCGTTGAGAAAAGACCATTGGATTAAAGAGACCAAACTCTAACATCAGACTTCAGAGACAATGAAAAAATCTTTCGAACCCTCCACAAGACTACCGAACTCCCCAATTTCCTGCAAATTCAGATCCCTTCTGAACTCCAAATTCCAAGATAAACCGGACTCGGACCAAGAAAGAACATCTTACACCAAAACCTCCCTAAACCTAGCCACCAAAAACAACCTATGAAACCGATCCAACAACCTAGACTCCCCCACCGAAAGGTCAAGCCAAAAACGAGTACGAAAACCATTACCCACCCCAAACCTCAGAAAAGGATAAAAAACGGACGCAAGAGCAGAAATTCCCTTCCAAGGACTATGACTAAAAATCCTTGCAGAATGGCGAATCTCCCACCCATTATTAGAAACCCCATATTTGCTTACTAAAATCTGGTATCATAATACATTATTATCCATACTAAACAGCCACAACCATTTACCAAGAAGAGTCGAGTTACGGAACATAATATTGCCAAGTTTAAGACCACCCGCCTCCTTATTCTTACACACCATCGCCCAATTCACCAAATGATCCTTCTTATGATCCCCCCCACCATCCCACAAAAAATCTCTCTGAAGCTTTTCCATAGCTTTAATAACCTTCATTGGGGCCCGGAACAAAGATAAATAGTAAGTGGGAATATTAGCCAAAGCAGACTTGATCAAGGTAACTCTCCCCCCCTGAGGACAAATAATTCATCTTCCAAGATGCTAATCTCTTCTCCTTCGTTTCAATAACGGGATCCCAAAAAGAAACACGTCTAGCACTATCACCCAAAGGCAAACCCAGATACTTCATTGGAAGATTAACCACCCTACACTCAAAATAATCGGCAAACTACTGAATCCTATTATCCACTATGTGAAAACCACAAATACTAGATTTCTCCAAATTCACTCTAAGGCCTGACACCATTTCAAAACATCTCAAAATAGCTTTCATCCAATAAGACTGTTCCTCAGAATCTTCAAAAAATAAGACCGTATCATCCGCGTACTGTAAGTGAGACACTGAAACCCCGTCAGTCCCCACCAAGAAACCCCTAATAAGGTCCATCTGCTCAACCATATCTAAAAAACGACTCAGAGCATCCCCAACTAGAGTGAAGAGAAAAGGAGAAAGAGGATCCCCCTGTCTAAGACCTCTAGAAGAAACCACACGACCATGGACCCCTCCATTCACAAGGAAAGAGAAAGACACGTTTCTAATACATCCAGAGATCCATCTTCTCCACCTATGACCAAAACCTTTCCACCTAAGAACCGAATCGAGAAAACCCCACTCTACCCTATCATACGCCTTCTCCCAATCCAACTTACACATGACACCAGATCTCCCTCTTTTGATCCTATCCTCAACCACCTCGTTAGCTATCAAAACCCTATCCAAAATCTGTCTTCCTGCAATAAAAGATGACTGATTCTTATTAACGATACTCCCAATAACTCGTTTAAGTCTTTCAGCCAATACTTTTGAAACAATCTTATAAAGACTGGTCGCTAAGCTAATTGGCCTGAAATCCTTGAGTTCTTGTGCCCCCGATTTCTTCGCAATAAGTACCAAAAAGGTCTCATTAGTGATCTTAATAACCCCATTAAGATAGAATTCCTCGAAAACCTGCATTAGATCCCATTTAATCAAATCCCACATATCCTGATAAAAAGCGATAGAAAAGTTAAAATTGTTGGTGTGTCCCTCTCCATTTTTGGAAAAGAAATGTTAATATTGTATCTTAAATCCCTTTGTCTTGTGTCCACCATGTTCAAAATCTTATAACCAACTTACTATCTTTTAGTAACATTACACAAAAATATGAATCAAAATGTAACTTTTTTCTGACTATGTTTTCCAAGATCTGATTACAAAGCAGATGATTGGATGTGGCCATGAAGCTTCAAAACAACTTCTGTAACTTTTGATGCACATTAGTCAGTTTTGATAGTGTTAGTAATATCAATAAGGAACAGCTGATGCAATGTCATAAATAGTGTAAAATATCGGCCGATCCCGAATCAGATCGGCCGATACAACTTGGGATCGGCTCGGGACGAGCCACGATCCCAAACCGATCCCTAAATTGTTAAAAATTCTCTGAATCGGTCTGAAACTGAATCAGATCATCCGATCCAAACAATCTGACTCAGTTTCGGACAATCCAATATGGATCATCCAACACCCCTCAAAAGTTTTCTGTTTTTTTTTTTTCAAATCAGACCATATTTTGGATCGGCCGATCCAACTCAGTATCGACCGGGACAATTCCCGATCCGATATTGAGTTTACATACTCTGATGTCATAAAAAGAGAGCTATTAAGGACTTGTATCAGTTGTTGAGGGGTCAAACCATGCATCTTGGTTATTCAGGAAACAATGAGTGGGCTTTTTTTTCCATCACTAGGAGCTTTGGAAGACATCATATGGCCTGGGACATTGACAATGTTAGTGGTTAAGAGATTTGAATTGGATCATACTCGGTGACCTTCAAGTTCACAAATTTTTAGGATCGGTTCTTATGGATGCTTTTGGGATTTATAGTCCTAATAGACCTAGAAATAAAGAGGCCTTCAGGGAAGAACTTAGATCAGTCCAGGTCGAGATAGAGGGTCCATGGTGCCATATGCCGATGGGTAATTCGGAGCCATCAAGAGTTGGAGGTATTTTTAGAGATTATTGCAGATCTATTCTAGACACCATTTTAGGCCCTATAAGAGAGGACGATGCAGTTAGAGCTGAGATTCATGCATTATTGACGGGCCTCAAGGATGCAAGGTCGTAGGGTTTAAATCAATTGGAAGTGAAGAGGAACTTTTTTTTTATGAATAACCAGCAGATATATATATATATTTATCCTAGTGAAGAGGGACTTTTTGACAATCATTTCACGGCTCAGAGGATCTTAATCAGTTCTTTAGCAGCTTAGACATTATTGAGGCTTGCTTTTGCTCTAGCTAATGAGCCAAATATCACATTCTCCCACATGCAAATAGACGCCAAAGATCTAGCCGATAGGCTAGCAAATAGAGGAGTTGGTAAAGATACAGCATTTTTGGGCATTCCTCCGTCAAAGACGTTGAGTGAGATCTTGAAGCATGGGTGAGGGATTGATCGCGGGCCCCATTGAGTGCTGATTTGTATTTTGCTGTTATTTTTCCTTTTGGTTAAGTGGGGGAGACTACCCTTTGGGTGGGCTCTCCTTCCCTTTCTTTTAGATTCTTTTTTCTTCAAATAACATCTTTGTTATCCATCAAAAGAAAAATAAAAATATGCTATGCTCACGAACAATACTTTTTAGGCTTAACCCTTGGGGTTCAAATCTCACGACATTCACGCCTTAAAAATGTAAGGCTCGTATTAGGGTCATTCCTCATCCCTTGAAGTTCACCTTATGAACCAACCCAATATGTATTATGAATGAAAATGTACAGTTTAATAATAGAAATTTCTTGCATTAACAAGATTTAATCTAATCTTTCCATATGACTAATGAATCATATAAAGACACATGATTTTGAAGTTTTGAAACGCTATTTGATAGTTCGAGTTTTGAAGCTTATATCATTAATCAATATGTAGTTATAAGTTTTGTATAATGAAATTTAGTATTTATCATATTTCTCCTTTTTCTCCATTTTTATGAGTTCCATTATCATACTCACATTGAAGGAATTTATCATTCAATATAACGCATGCTCATGAGGCCTAAGCCCCAAAAATGCATATGTTATAAACAGTCCTAACAATACTTAGCCTTTATCTCTTTACATTAATGGTCTCCTAATTTACATTTTACAAACATATTAAAGACATTTGTCCTATCTTCTTTCCGTTATTTATTGCATACAAAGTAAGGATATCTTATTTATCAGTTTTTGGGCATTTGAATATCTGCTGTATCAGCTTTTAGCTATTTAAGGCCCCCACTGAACAAAGAGGTTAACATTGTTGCAGCAGTCTAGGCTATAACCTCCAGCAAAGTCATCAAGCCACCTGTAGTGAATTATCACCTACCCTGCTGAGCTAGGGAAAGCGAAGGCCAAAAATTGCACACCAGCTTCAAAGTCTGCCATACTGCTCATTGCACTCATATTCTCCTTTTCAGCCAACATTTCTCATCGAATCAAGGAGTAGCATATAAACAAATACAGCACCAGTTTATGAAATCTCCCAAAGCAATCTCCTCGCTATCTAGGCATTCCCCATCCTAAATCAACCTTCCGTACCTTGTCCAATCCTACTATTAATCACCTAAGTCGAGTAAACAAGCCAAGAACCATCACAGATACAAGTACTCTTTGCTCTAGAAATCAAATTGGCTCTAAATGCAAAAAACAAGAACATTTGAAATAGCAACAAGCCAATACAGTTGAACATTGCAATTCCTCCATTTGACTAAAGATTTACTACTCACCAAACTACAACTAAGAACACGATGCATAACAGAACCATCCGTTAATCATTCAAAAAAAAAAAAAATCAAAGTACTAGAAACAAACATAAAATAAAAAACAAACAAAGGAACCTAACATCAAGAACACTACAAAAAAAGCTTACAAGACTGACCTTCTGCACTCCGAGCATCAAGAAATATTCGTGAATGACCAATCTCCGTCTCCGCTACTGAATCCGTAGCAAGAACCGCAGCACTTTCCGACACGCTCTTCTTATCCATAGATTCTTTATCCTCCACCAGTTCATCCATCCCTCTAACCTTGCACGAATAAACCACGCACGGGCACCGTCTAGCATTCAATCGAATAGATACAGAAGAAATCGAAGAACTTACCCGACGAGAAACCCTAGCTCTAGAAAAAGATCCACAAACGGAAAGCGAAGACGAAATGATCGACATAACCAAGAACAGATTGGAAAAAAAATATATTAATATTAAAGGCGCTCTAGCTGAACTCGTTTTCTTTCGTGCAGCTCGAATCTGTAAGGTGATCGTTCATAATAGAAATGAAAATCAGAAACCCTATCCCTAAATTAAAGCTTCGCAATAAGAAAAGGCAAGCTCAAGAAGAACTCGCTCAGAGTGAGTGAGTTGCAGAGAGATGCTTATAGTTAAAAAGTAATACCAAAGGAGATTTGTATTTATAGGGAGAGATTAAAGTGTGCTTTAAGAAGACAAAGATTATTTGTTGCGGCGATCGAAGAGGCTGCTTCTTCGAGGACAATAAAAATAGATTTTTTTTTTTTTTTGTTAAGGAATAAGGATGAGATAATGAGAGACAGATGAAAAAGGACGAATCGGCGTTTCGGCCAAAGAGGTTCTCTAAAGATTAGAACGGATTGTAGTAACCAATGATAATTGGACGCGTGGGTGTATGTGGTTGAACAGCAACGGTCGCACGTGCTTTTCACGGCTCAATGGAGAAGGCCCTATGTATTGGGACTGCGAGGTTACGTGGAGAAAGAAGCTGTGAGTATGACGTCGCTATTGTCTACGCTATCGTTAGAGTCGTGTGGGGACCACAGTTTCAGGATTGGATCATCCGATGGAGCCGGATGTAGTATATGACCTACATGTGGCAAGTATTTATTGGCTATTGTGACAAAGTGTACAATGTGACGGGCCACCTGCGTGCTAGTCCTACATGGCACGGTTGAGCCGTGTCCAAGCACGGCTCATTTTGGCATGGCACGAAGCACAATTCACAAATCATGTCATGCCATGCCCATTGTTAGCAAAACGTGAACGTCGAAAAACCAAAAGGAACCGGAAAAATAAGAGTTTAATACAGTTTTAATTTTAGAAAACGTAGTTAAAAAAATGGTCAAATAAACGAAAACGTAAAAATTATGTTTAATAAATAATTTGTGTTTAATATATTTTTTGTTCAAAAAATGGGTTCAAAAAAATGTCAATATAATCTATATATATATATATATAAGTATTAATAATTAAACAATAATTTTTATTTTTTTTGGTTGGAACTTGTTATAAAACCTTTTAACACAAAAATAAGGTTATTGGCTAGCACGCATTTGTTATTGGAACTTCCAACGGACAATTTGTTTTTTGGTCAACTTTAAACACTGACTTTTTTAAACGCGTTTTTTGGAAGAAAAAAAACGCGTTTTAAACGTGTTTTTGAAAAAAATGCATTTTTTTGCTTACAGAACGTTTTAAACGAAGTTTTAAATGTTTATACAATAAAACGCGTTTTTTTCAAAAAAACGCTGTTTTAAACAGCGTTTTGCTAACAATGGCCGATGCCTGAGTTTTATGACTAGTAGCGTCATGGACCGTGTGTTGTGCTGGTCACGGCCCGTTGTACGTTCTGATGAGGGTCTTTTGTTATCTGGATCACAAAAACCTCCCATGAACCTTATAAGAGTTGATACGTGTTGTAGAAGGGCTCACAACTTTAACCGACTTTTATTTATTAAGATTGAAGCTTGTTAAAGTTGTGGGCCTAGATTCACCTTTTTTTAAGATTTTAAAAAGGATAAGTCTACAAACCTCCTTGGAGGTTTCATATAATACCCATATGCCTCCCCTATCATTTTTAAAAGTACAAATACATTCCCTCTACTATCTCCATTTGGACATGGACCTCCTCCGCACTAACGGAACTTAACAGAAATCATAAATTTTCGAAATAACACTTTCCCCTTGCAGACTATATATGCTAAGAAAATATCCTTTAGGCGATAAATTTTCGAATGGGATGATGAAACCAGAAAATTTTAATAATGAAAACCCTCACGTAATGAAAATCATATATATATATATATATATATATATATATATATATATACTTGTTGGATTTAAATGATTGGTCAACCTGGGTAGCTTGTCCCATTTAGGTCGATTCGGGTCCCCACTTAAAGGGACGTCCATGCTTGGTATGAGACCAAGTGAGATTTGGACTCCATCTTCTAATAGGATTAGGAGATAGAGTCCTAGGCAGAGTTGAGTTGAGTCTTCTATATAAAGAAGACTCCTCCTATCCAAAAGTGCAATTCAAGTTTGGAGATATCTAACCTAGAGAATCTCTCTTCTCTCTTCATCTCCTCTTCCCTTTAGAGATTTGGTTTTTCTATTGAGATTCTCATATGGAGATCTGGTCGTTTGAATGTGGGTTTATTATATGTGGTTACAGTAATCACATATTTCGACGTGGGACGTTTTCCGGTTCGATAGAGATCTTTCGCTACAGATCTCGGTTCATGTGCATTGAGGTTCGTGATCCAGGTCGTCTACAATCTTCATTGGTATCAGAGCCGCTACGACACGTCTTCGTTGGATTGAGGTATTGTTTAGGCTGAAATAGATCGGGCCAACTCGACATGGGCCCCGACCGGAATAAAGCCCAGGAGATTGACTTAGATCCAACAAGCCACTGGGACCGCGCGGATTGAACGGTGAAGAATGAAATGGGCACTGGCCCAATGGGGTAATACAGGCCCAAAAAGGTAGCGTAGGCCCAGTAGGCTAGCACGAGCTCAGTTTTTCATTAAAGGCAGAACGTGTTATAAGCATGAAGCAATGGAGTGGGCCATATGTCAGCAAAAGAAGGAAGAAGACTTCCCGTTATCAACCAACCGAAAAATGGTTGAAGTGAAGGCTTCTAAGAATAGAATCGGCCAAAATGAAAAGGTCTCTACAGCAAATCAACTCAATAGCTGCACATAGCTTTATCCTTGATCCCCAGTGATCATTAGTTTAACCCTTCTGTAAAGAACTTGCTGCACATACTTCTTATCTTGACAAAGTTTCTCACAGAAGATCCCTCTAGTGAGTAACGGAGGAATCCCAGCCTGGTGATTTCCAGGGACCCTCTCGATAGCCTTTTGCATGCCGAGCTGTGCACCCGTGAAGTAGATTAATCACGTCTCACAATCGGAGCCCAAGGACCAGCCGCAGGTTTTTTCTACATTCTTTACTTTAATTTTCGTCTTTCCAAGTTAGAAGGTTTACCTTCTAAATTGTATGCTAACACTTTGTTCTAGTAATTTTATAAAATTGATGTTGATGCATAAAATCAGTTTCTCTGGACCAACAATTGATCCTTCGAGATTGGAAGCAACCTAATCGTCTGATTCACAATCGGTCATACATCGACCAACTTACTTTGATAATCAACGTACGCAGTTTAACTCACACAACTTGTCTTTCCGGTGAACTTGTAAAAGTTCTGGCATGCCCGCACTCACTTTAGCCTCACGACCGAGAGTGAAAAATCACTCACAAATCGACCAGGAAGCGAGGAGGTCTTGGTTATTTTTGGGACCAACATCTTTTTTGGCACGCCCAGTGGGACCAGCTGGTGAAGCTAAATGGCACCAAAAACCAGAGCTGGTGGACGGTCAGGAGACAATAACCATGAAGGAATGGACATTATCCAAGAGGAAGTATTAGAAAGTAATGCCGCCCCGGTCGAAATGCTAGGCCAGGCTAATCCAACGGCAGAGGTAGGATCGTCATCTGCCTTATTTAATAATAGCATCTTAATGACTCTACAAGCCATAAATCATACTTTGATGAAGATAGGCGCAGATCAAGGACGTACTTATGCAGCTATCGCAGAAGGATTCACTAGAATGCCTTTTGAGATGGAGTCCTCGATTAGGCGTTAACATAATTCGGCTGGGGAAAATGAAAACTCGGCCAGGAGAATTATTAATGGGAACGGAGTATTTAATCCCGTTGAATTACCACCAGCCAGGCCTACTCCTCCAAGGCCGGCTAGGCCAGTAAATGACCGAAATGAGCCCCTCGGCCATAACATCCCGGCAAGGGCCGACCAAGTGCTACCAAATATTGATATTCAGGCACATCCACCGATTAGAGGGATGGAAAGAGACCAAGCATATCACTGGGTCCAAGAGGCAGTGGCTAACATGCCAGCCCGATGGTTATCTAGACCGTCATACTGTAAACCATACCCTGATTGGGTAGATCTCAGATATGAATTCCCTATGGGGATATAGGATCCCTGACTTTTCATTGATCTCAACCAACCATTGAACATGTGGTCGATTCACGGTCCAATGTGGGGAACTGTCACCGAGTGATTATCATAAATTAAGGCATTTTGGGAACTCTTTAACAGGCCAATCATTTACTTGGTAGATAACCATGCCACCTAATTCTATCTAACATTGGGTAGAAACGGAAGAAAAATTACACTCCCAGTTTTACCGAACTGAACATGAAGTGTCAATGGCCAATTTGGCTCGACTGAGACAGTTGCCCGATGAAACGGCAGATAGATACATACGGAGATTTAAAAAGGTAAGAAATAGATGTAGGATAGCCCTTCCCGAAATAGAATTCGTGAAGCTGGCCCAGAATGGTCTAGACATCTAACCCTGAAAAAAGTTCGATGGGATGGAATTCGAAGATTTGTTCGAATTATCAACCAGGGTGGCCAAATATGAACGGATCCTGCAAGAGGAGAGTCAAAGAAAAACGGCCACCTTTAGGACTTACTTTCAAGATCCCAATTATGAATTAGCCTTAGCCGAAGTAATATCTGATAAGTATCTGATAGTTGTAAGTTTATGCCTCTTACCTATGCATTTTAGTCTATTTAGTTGTGCTTAATTGTATGGATTAATGCATTTTCTGTGTTTTG
>JAUPMG010130007.1:0-11520 GCA_031762675.1 Pachysandra terminalis | reverse complement strand
AATTTTTAGGATAAAATCAACCACTTAATCAATCCCTTTTTACATAACCAATAGGAATTAATTTGATAATTTAGTAATAATTACCACCGATCCTTGAGGTTCGACACCCTCAAAATAGCCCTATCTGCAAAGATTGGTACTATTGCGAGTGGTTAAATATAAATTAACACATCAGGATGTTTATAGGAACTATATCTTATATGGGCATTCCATGCTCACTGCAACGTTTCATGTTGCAGAGTAGAGTGGACTACACCTTGGACGTGGATGAGAAGCTTGCTTGGATTTCCTTATTTACTGTTTTATTAGTTTAGATACTATGTAATAGGGTTATTTTCGAATTATGGATTTATGGGTTGTAGGCTCTTCTGAAGTCAAGTTTGATTTATGTATGTTGTCTTCCGTACTCTGATTTGATTTAATAAAAGTAATTATTAGACTTTTATTATCAGTTGTTGTTGCTAGCCGCGTTCCATGGTTGGGAACCCGAAGGTCTAACCTCATGATCTGTGCCACCCACCTAGGGATTCGGGTATCGGGATCCGGGGCGTGACAAAGTGTGATCCTAACTTCCTTCTAAAGTGATGAGATTAATGTAGCTGTAGATACATTCGTCTTTGAACTCTAAATCGAGGGTTATTGACCACAAGGAGAGTGAGAGAGACCATTGACTTACTTTATACTGTGTTCGTGACTGTAGTTGTGGTTCCTCATTTCCGCAGATCAGAGACTAGTCAAGCCTGTGTGTAGATTCCTGTCCTTTATGTCCCACGGGATGGGACATGTTTGACCTTTCACCGAGTAGGTGAACCATGTTTTCTATACTCACTTAGAGTTATATGATTTATCATTGTGTATGATGAATGGTATGAGTTCACGTTTAATTCCTTTGAGCATGATGAGTGAATACTACGCTATGATACTTTAGAATAAGAACCATTGTACATGTGAATAATACATGATAAAAATGACTGTGTGACTTATGGTATGAAGTTCAACATGTTAGGACAGGATTTGTATGTTGTATGAACAACGTAATATAGGATGAACCCTTATGATAACTTATTGAGTGATTGGTGGATAATAAATGAAAACATGTAACCTTGGAAGATAACAATGTAGAAATTGTAATAAACTTATTGGTTTGTTTTAATGTGATACGACTATCATGAATGATCATATAATAGTAATATTGGTATGGAATACTAGCGAAGTCCCCTTACAGATTATCCGTATGTTAAGGCACATGGATAGTTTTTGAAGGTGGTCTCACTGGAAGTTTCATGAGACGTGGAATAAGAGTTCGCTAACGGATTAAATTGCAAATGCATGAACATGAATTTCTGAATTATGATAATCAACTAAAACTATAAAACATAATGTTGGATTATATTATACCTTAGTGGTTTGAAACATATAAGAATGTATAAAACATCGACCTTATTATATGCGTTGCTACATAGCATGAAGGAAAGAGGACTTAGACGAAAAACACTAGGATTCACCTGGATATTAATGCATGTTGTGTGTATAGCATGATCATGTGATTACTTGTATTGTCTCCTGCATTTGATATGATGAGAGTTACTCTTAGATGTGCACTTAGATGTTGCGATTGGACTGTGTTTTATCTTAATAGTTTGAGTTATGAATACCTAAATATGGACTAATATCCTATAGTAAACAAGTGTGTTATGAAGGCTTAAGTATACCGACTTTAATTATTTTCGAATCGGGTTGTAAATGCACTACTAGATTTCAGCTTGTATGCCAGACAATTGAGTAATTAAAATTAGAAATGATTTTCATATTTTTTGTAATAGTAGTTACATGTGTTGAAGAATTTCCTGATTTCAAATAAACCGATTGCAATTTCTAAAAGTAATTTTATTAAGATAAACTTTGGATTTCAAGGAAGATTTGTTTGTATGCTAGATACCATATATTATTTGGTTGGTTTTCAATTTCTAATATTGTCCATGAGTATATACCATATATTCTTTCTTCATTATGGCTTTAGCACGAGTAAATTAGGAGACATATTTAATAATTGCTGTAATGAAGTGCATACTATGAATTACCATATTAAGGAGAATTGAAATCTTAGAGTGTAAGCATAAATATTTGACTATCTAGTGTCTGTTAGATTGCCTGGATAAAGAGAACTTAGACAGGAACGTTATGGTTCAAATGAATACAAATGTGTGCTGGGAGTTGTGGGCGTAATATGATAACATGATCACATGCTTACTTGTGTAGACTATGTGAATTAGCCATAAGCATGAGATACTGTTGAATGCATGTTAAACTTGTGAATTCTACAACTGTAGTATAACATGATTGGTCTGTTGAATTTTGGAAATGATATGATTGTTTGGGTGTTGTGTACTTGAACTTATAGTAAGTTAGAAATATCATAATTAAAGCTTAACAGACTGTAGGATTGGTTATTATAGAAACTTAGCATGTTTAATTTCGAGGACGAAATTTCTTTAAGGGGGGCAAATGTAGTGACCCTAACCCAGAAAAATTAATAATATAAATTTGTTTACGGTGAATTAAATTAATTGAACAAGCATAACTGGAAATACAAGTTTTAATTGACTGTTTTATCTCACCAATAGGCGAAGGAACTTGAATTAGTCTGCCTAAGAATGATCATAATCAATTAGGGTAACTTTATAATATAAAATTTGTAAAGTTACAATTTGGATGTATAAACCAATGTTACACATTTGATAGTTAGTGTATTGAGTGGCGTTTAATTTGTAATTAAAAGAAAATCTGGGTAATAAGAATAACTAAGTGGAAGTATAGAGGTTATAGAAGAATTAAACAAAATTGATTTGGGTTGCGATTTGAATTGGGCGTGAGAATCATGTATGGAAACAATGGTAGATTAGTAAGTTTTGGGGAGGAATCTTAGTGGAGAAGTTACCTTTTAGTTGGGGTATGCACATGCGAAGTTAAAAAGGATAAAGAGGTAAAATTAAGTAGTTTTAGAAGTTAACAAAAGGGGTCAATGAATAGTGACGTGAATAGTGTTTTGAGAAGTTGAGTTAGGGTTTTGGTGTTTGAGTGGAGGGGAATACCAAACCCTAGCCGTCACAAGTCTTGGGAAAAAGAGGAAGAAGAAGAAGAAAGGTGAGGTAGGAAGATAACCGGTTAGAATCACATATCGCAACACACGCTGTAAGTAAATTCTCAGTATGATCCTCTTATCGAAATCAACATCGCAAATTTTTCTGTTTTGGGAGATTATTGTATCTACCAATGATTAGATGTTTGGATTCTCATAATAATGGTTTTAAATGATGTATTTGATTTTTGTTTACGTTTTCAGAGTTGTGGATGTGGATTTATGATGTACCCTGAAATTTAGATTACAAACCCAGAAAACCCTAGAAAACTATATAGATCTGAATCATCGAGATCCACACCTATCTAAGTAGTTTTAATAATTTATTTTATATTTTATTATGATTCCCCTATTCGTTAGGAACATACCAAAACAAGTTTGAACGGATTCCGATAAGTATTTAGGAACTTATGACCAAATTACCAACTGTATGTCAAAGCAGAAAAACCAAGAGAAGTGCCCGGCTGACAGGCTTCGGTCCACCGACGCCTCTGCCAATAGAGAGCAATTTTTAGTCCAAAATGGTAGTTTGGCAAGCTTAGGTACACCGACCACTCTGCCAAACCCCCTGAGACTTCACAGGAAACCATCGTTCCACCCACCACCCCACCAACAGAGACCTATTTCTAGTTTATTTTTGCTACTCGACAGGCCTCGGTCCACCGACGTCTCTGCCGACGACACAGTTGTTTGGGATTTTTGGAGGATGACCTAGGTGGATAATGTGGGGCTTCGGCTGTTGATTGTTTTTGATTCCGGAAGCAAGATTTGGCCATGGATAGTCAATCTTGGTGTTCCGAGGTTATTGTGACCATCATCCCACCTTAGGTTTGATCCAGATTTGTTATGAAAGATTGATTAATTGGTTAGTTGATTTGCTTGTTTTGTGATATGCTGATTGTGAAAAGGATCCCCGTGATGGCATCCGGCGTATTATTCGTGTGTATAGGCACACGAATAACTTCCGAAGGGTATTATCACTGGCAATCCTATTGTTACCTGTAAGCATAGCTCGCCTGGTCAACCGATCAGTGACAGATAAGGTTTGTGGTGTTGTCTCAATATTGTTTTATCACTGATAGGAAGCTTATGAATGTTTGCAATCAGATGATCCGCATGTATGGGCGCGCGGATAGTTTCTGTTGTTGACCTTCATTTGGTGTCCTAGTTTAAAGCATTACATACTAGGCTGATATCAAATGATACGTGAACCAGGAGGTGGAAATCTACGGAGAAACAACTACGATGCTTCTGGTTGGGTTGACTACATACCCATGGGGTGAAAGGGCCCACTTAAGCTAGGGTAGGATGCCAGAGGTCATCTTATACTGGTTCGCTAGTCCTCGAGTATTGTATACTCGTAAATTAGCTATAAAGTAGCCATCGTGTCATGGGTTAGTGCCCGGAATGGAGAGGGAACTTCCAGCAATTCCTTGGACCATGTCCTAAATTGAATATTATTGTTAAGAAGCTACACGTGAGGTCCACTTATCAGGAGATGTTAATCTTAGTACATTCATTGTACATTCATTTCATTATTTGTGTGTTTCTTCTCATCGCATTCATTATAGGACATGTGATTGACTCATTCATATCATTTCATCTCATACTAAAATATTCATTGTTATTATGATTGTTGTACTAATCTAAAGCCTATGATTTATGATACTAATCCATGTTGATCTGGTCTCCAAAAGGGGATGGTAACTGCTGAATTTCTTATTGTACCTCCTAGCTCGTACAACCTCTCATGTTGAAGGTTAGGTGAAGGTTGCCTGCTGCATACTTGATTTCCTTTATTTCCATTTTAGTGTGTTTCTTCTGCAAGGGCTTGAGATGTAATAGTTTTGTTTAGATTATGTTGGTTAATAGGATTGGCAGGTCATGACTCTGCTAGAGTCATTGATCATTAGATTCATAGTTGACTTTATTGTTTTACCATTTCAGCTTCCACACTCTGATTTAATAAAGGTATCTATTACTTTTATTTTTACTTGTGGTTTGGTAGCTATCCACGGTCCAGTAGTGGATCCCGAAGGTCTCACCTCGAGATCCGTGCTATCCCTCATTGGGAATCATGTCACGAGATCCGGGGTGTGACAATTTGCAAGGCTTCGACTTCCACACAAGTATTTGGGGTAACCTTATGGTAACAAAGGCACCCCACTATTAAATAAGATTCTTTTTAGTATGATGAGATAAGAGAATGTTAATAGGTTGACTTATGGTATTTTCTCTCAAAAATGACCTTGGCATTTTTCTCCCGGCATTCTATAAATGCCATCTGCAAAAGGAGCCTTAATGTTGATGATCATTTTTGTCAAGAAAGCCATATCAGCATAATAATGTGAGATGGCGAGTCCCGAGCCACATCATCGCTAATTGGAATGCCGAGTTGGCATAAAACTGGGATGTCACACCCCAAATTCGCAACACAAATCCTTATGCGGAAAGTGCGAATTTCGAGGTGAGACCTTCGAGCTCCAACCTTGGAACGCCGAATACCACATAACATCCCGAAATAAACCAACAATTTATTCCAAATATAATCACAGTGCAGAAGTTATAAGCATACATTCAACTAACTTCAGAATAGTCACAATAAAAAAAAACAAAAAAAAACATGATCAAGCAATAGTCAATCCATTACAACCCATTATAGATGTGACGTAAATAACGTGAAAAGTGTTTCTGCCATTCAACAAATCTGCATCCTATCGCCACATCCATTTCATCTTGAAAACTTATCAACCTGTAAAATAAAAAGTTGCATGAGTTTGGAATTCCCAATAAGTAACTCATACTATCAAAATCCTCACGAAACACCGGTAGTACAATCCAAGTACACAATAATAAATAATGAGAATAGCATAAAATAAAGGCATAAATAAAATGGATGATGCAATGCAAGTGCCATGAAAAATGCGTCATTCAAATGTGCTAAAATGACATGCTCACAGCAATAAAATATATATGACCCTAATGCAACAGAATGATTAACTTGTCACCAGTAGTAGCCAGATACCCCTCTCTTCATTCGGGGTGTTCAACTCAGCCCCATTCTCATAACACAAGGTATAAAGGAAACCTCGTCGATGTAATGGAGATTTCAACCCAAGGTACAGTAAAAACTCAAAACTGGACTTTTGGGACTTTCAAACCAAGGTGTAGTACAACCTTCATAGGTCCTTTCAATTGGAGCCTAATATCTATTTTTGGAACTTTCAGCCCAAGGTATAGTAAACCTTCATTGGTCCTTTCAATAGGACCTAATATTCACCTCAAAGTCCCACTTAACACTTACAGCAACCTAGCATGCATGTGATACGTACTTCGTCCAGCTGTCATTGCACACACCGTAGAATTTTCAGTGATAGTCTCCTCCAGAAACTATCCTAACACCCATACACACGGATAATCTGCCAGAAGACATCACTGGTATTCTATCCATAATACATTCCCCAAAAATACCATACGACTATACTGGTTTAGAACAATCGATCCTCTTCATGACTAATTCCATAGTCTACAATTAATCATCATGATTTTTGGAACGAATCCAGATATCCATATCACATATACCCACATTTCACACATACAGATTCACATACCGGAAACGAACCAAATATCACATAAAAAATTTAATAAAATTAAACACACCATATTTATGCTGAATTCGGTCTAGGTAATTATGCAGTTTAATTTATGAAAATTAATTACAGTGATTCTTATGCCGGGAACAATCCAGATAATCATACAGTTAACGCATAGACTAAACAACAGGTTTTCTCACATTGTGAATCGACCCAAATATAATACAGTTCAACATAATTAATTAACGATAAGATTTTTCCACCTCGGGAACGGTCCAAAAATCACACAGAGAAATATATTTAATTCACAAAAGCATCTCTCATACTGGAAATGGTCCAGATACATTACTGTTTAATATATTTATAATATGATTTCCCTTGATAGAAACGATCCAGACGTCACACAAATCAACATATAAAATTAATATAAACTCTCGCATGCTAGAAATGATCTAGAATTTATACAGTCGACATATAATAATATTCTAATAAAATTGCTCACGGTCGAATGATCCAAAACAGATACAGTTAATCCCAAAAAAATTATAATATAATTTCTTCATACTTGCAATGGTTCAGGAATGTATACAATCATTTCTACAATATAATTCATACGATTCCTACATATAACAATCCACATTTCACATAGTAAATTCATAAAATCTAATCACAACGATCCATACTAGATTAGAAAGGAATACTACTTACCTCAATGTAGAATTTCTGGTATTATTTCCTCTGATTCTCTCTTACTTCTTTTTATCTTCAGCTTCTTCTCCTCTTCCTCTTCTTCACTGTGATTTGACGGCTAGGTTAGGGTTACGATAAAAAATATAAACTTCAACCTAATTCTCTAATAATTAGCACTTCCAAAATCTCCCTTCCTAATAAGATGAAACCCATGAAATTTCCTAATACCCATTAACCCTAGAATAATCGTCTTAATTACCATTTAAGCCGTTTATCTAAATAAATTCATAAATCATTTAAATTATTATTAATTATTTTTAAAATATAATTAATGGATTCAAATCATTACAATCTACCTCCCTTAAATAAAATTTTGACCCCGAAATTACATACCTCAATCCGAGAATAACAATGGATAACGCTCTCGAATTTCAGACTCCAATTCCCATGAAGCCTCTGATTCGTTGTGAGGATTCCATTGGATCTTTACCAAAGAAATAGTCTAAGTCCTCAAGACTTGTTCCTTCTAGTATGAGATCTGCAACTGTTTCTCCTCATAAGATACATCCTTACGAAGCTGCCCAATCCAACACATGTGACAGGTTAGATTCATACTTCCATAACAATGACACGTGAAACACATTGTGCACTGCCGTAAGCTGCGGAGGTAAAGCAACCCGATACGCCACACTTCCAAAGTGTTCCAACACTTCAAAAGGTCTGATGAAGTGTGCAGCAAGCTTCCCTTTCCGGACAAAACGCATCACTCCCTTCCTAGGAGAAACCTTCAAGGACACGTGATCACGCACTGTGAACTCTAAGTCTCTCCTCCGGTCCACATAACTCTTCTGTCTACTCTACGCTACCTTCAATCTCTCTCTAATAATTTTCACTTTTGCATTAGTTTCTTGGATAAGTTTTGGTCAAGATACTCTCTCCAATTTCAATCCAACAAACAGGAGATCGACATGGTCTTCCATATAACGCCTAAAACGAAGCCATACCATTGCTGAAATGATAGCTATTATTATAGGAAAATTCCACCAAGGGTAGATGTTCTCCCCAACTACCACCAAAGTCCAAGACATAAGCCCGTAACATGTCCTCAAGCACCTGGTTCACTCTCTCAGACTGACCATCGCTCTACAGATGATAAGTTGTACTGAAGTATAATTGTGTGCCCAAGGTTTTCTACAAACTCTCCCATAACTGAAACGTCGAAAGAGAACTGCGGATTGAGACAATACTAACAGGTACCCTATTCAATCGAATGATCTCTCTAACATATAATCTGGCAATCTCGTGTACGAATGTTGAAAATCTCACAGGAAGAAATGTGTTGATTTGGTCAACCGATCTACTATCACCCAAATCGAGTCAAAACTACCTCTGGTCTTGGATAAGCCAACTACAAAATCCATAGTCACATGCTCCCATTACCACTTGGTTACCGATAAAGGCTGCAACAATCCTGTTGATCTCATGTGCTCTACCTTAACTTATTGACAAGCGAGGCATCGTGCTACAAACTGAACAGTCTCCCTCTTCATACCTACCCACCAGAAATACCTACGCAAGTCACGATACATCTTGGTACCCCTAGTATGTATGGAGTACTGTGACCTGTGAGACTCATCAAGAATCTTCATAGATCTTGAGTAAATCAGAATGTCGTCCACAAAGATAACAATAAACCAATCTAAGTAAGGTCTGAACACCCTATGCATCAGTTCAATGAAAGTTGCATGCGCATTCATTAGCCCAAATGGCATCACCACAAACTTGTAATATCCATAACGAATATGAAATGCTGTCTTCTAGATATCCTAATCCCTAACCTGCAGCTGGTGGTATCCCAATCTCAAATCAATGTTAGAAAATAGCTGGGCCTCTCTTAACTAATCAAATAGGTCATCAATTCTAGGCAGATGGTACTTGTTCTTCCCAATCACCCGGGTCAGTTGCCTATTGTCAACGCAAAGATGAAGAGACCCATCATTCTTCTTCAGAAACAACATAGGCGCACCACACGAAGAAGTACTCGGCCTGATAAAACCGAGTGGCAACAGTCCGTGTAATTGCTCCTTCAACTCTGGCAACTTTATCGGAGCCATCCGATAAGTCACCAAAGATGTAGGAGATATGCCTGGCACCAACTCTATTCAAAACTCTACAACCCTTTTAGGTGGCACCCAAAATCTCTTGGAATACTACTGTAATAAACCAAACTAAAATAATAGGGTTAATATTGTAATTAATAAAAATATAGGGGCTAATTTAAAATTTTATTAACTTATCTAAAATGTTTGACTTTGACTATTTATGATTGGTAGGTTACACGGTAGGAAACTAAGGGCTTCACAAACAATCATAACTCTTTAAGTTATAATGTGTGGCTAGGATCTTGTAGGAACTTTTAATCTAAATTAATGGCTTATATTCAATAGGATTTAATACTAGTTATAACTTAATTAGGATTCAATAATTAAAAGTGAATAAGGATATTGATTAGTTCATCTAGAACTAGGACACTTTAGTTCTAAAGGCTAGAATTAAAATAATCGAGCTACAATCTAAGGAACCATGGCTACAAGACTTAGCCAATGATGCTGATCAACCTGATTGGACTAAGGAGGAAGACGGCAGTGTACATTTCAAAAGGAGATTATGTGTACCACCAAACGAGGAGCTGAAAAGGGAGATTCTAGAAGAAGCTCACTGTTCCAAAGATTTTTTCCACCCCTAAAGGGTGAAGATTTACTATGACTTAAGACGCAATTATTGGTGGAGACGGATGAAGGTTGACATTGAAGAGTTCGTGACTAAGTGCGTGATCTGTCAACAAGTCAAGGTTGAACACCAAAAGCCATCCGGAACACTGCAACCCTTACCAATTGGAGAATGGAAGTGGGAGCATCTCTCGATGGACTTCATCACGGGATTGCCAAAGACTCGTAACAGCCATGACATGATTTGGGTGATTGTGGATAGATTGACCAAATCATTACACTTCATATCAGCGAAGACCTTGATGAACACAGACAAATTAGCGAGATTGTACATGAAGGAAATCATCCGTTTGTTGTGGATCTCAGTTTACTTCCAAATTTTAGGGAAGTTTACACAAGGTATTGGGGACTCAACTGCATTTCATCCACAAACCGGCGGACAAACGGAGAGAGTTAATCAAGTTTTGGAGGACTTACTCAGATCATGTGTTTTGGAATTCAAAGGAAGTTGGGAGAAGAACTTTCCTTTCATTGAATATTCCTACAACAACAGTTACCAAGCAAGCATAGGTATGGCACCATTCGAAGCACTCTGTGGGAGACCTTGCAGATCTCCATTGTGCTGGAACAAGGTGAATGTCCAAATTCCAGTAAGACCTGAACTTATTGCTGAAACAACAAAGAAGATCAAAATAATAAGAGAAAGACTTATTACTGCTCAACACCGACAAAAGAAGTACGCTGATGTTAGAAGGAGGAAACCTGAGTTCCAAGTAGGAGATTGGGTTTTTCTTAAGGTTTCACCAACCAAGGGAGTGTTCAGATTCGAGAAGAAGAGTAAGTTAGCACCATGGTTCGCTGGACCCTTTGAGATTTCTGAACGGATAGGAGAAGTGTCCTACAGATTGCTACTTCCATCTAGCTTAGACTTAGTGCATGATGTATTACACGTCTCGATGTTAAGGAAGTATCATCCAGATCCGACGAGTGTGATTGATTGGCAAACATTCACAATCCAAGACAATGCAACTTATGAAGAGGAACCAGTACAGATTTTGGATCACAAGGACCAAGTGCTACACAACAAGGTGATATCTAAGCTAAATGTACTACGGAACAATCACGGGAAAGATGAAGCAACATAGGAGCTTGAAGATCGTATGAGGGAACAATACCCACATCTTTTCACATAAGGTAAACGAATTTTGAGGACAAAAGTTTCTTGAGGGTAGGATGTAATAACCTGTAGTGACCCCGATCCTTAATATGATTTTTTCCTAAATTAATATGATTTAATTATAATTAATAACATGGTATTAGTTGAATTAAATAAGATTAAGGGTGTGTTGATGATAAAATGAGTAAGGAA
>JAUPMG010129996.1:0-11520 GCA_031762675.1 Pachysandra terminalis | reverse complement strand
TTAAATGGCTATCTGGACCGTCCCGGGATGAGATTTGTAAGTCAAATAATTATCTGGACCGTCCCGGGATGAGATATGTAGGTCAAATAATTATCTGGACAGTCCGGGTATGAGATTTGAAAGTCAAATCACTATCTAGACCGTCCGGGTATGAGATTTGTAAATTAAATGGCTATCTGGACCGTCATGGGATGAGATTTGTAAGTCAAATCATTATCTGGACAGTCCGAATATGAGATTTGTAAACTAAATGGCTATCTGGATCGTCCCAGGATGAGATTTGTAAAGCAATGGCAAGAATTTTGATAAATAGTCTATTCTAGTACTGGTCTGCTGAATCATGATGTATACATATGAGCAAAATCGATGTTGCAAAGTCACTCCAACTTTTCAATTCCAGAAAGACGTATCTGTATAATTTTTTATTTTTTATTTTGAGATTCTATCTATGGTGTTGATTCATAAAGTTCAAGATGGCAAATTAGATCCACACGAACCAAACCAGAAAATCCTAATTCAGAAATTTTCAAGCTTTATTCGTTACTCTCACCCCATATTGCTATGGGAGTGGAAAAGAATAGTCAAAGCATAAGCGGAAGTAATTAATATTTCTAGTGAAATATAAGTAACATAAACATAAAATCTAATCGATTATTGATTAAAAAGGGAGATCTAAATCCAGTACAACTCTACGGCTAAATCTAGGTCTCTATACCCATTCCCAAGCACTCTCTTCATGACCAAGCTCCAAGACCTGAAAATATAAAATCAACAAACATAAGCTGGGAAGCCCCGAAGAGTAATCCTTCAATAACAAGGTATCTACTCATCTGGGCTTCCTACCTTATGTTTGTTGATTTTATATTTTTAGGTCTTGGAGCTTGGTCACGAATAGAGTGCTTTAGAATGGGTATAGAAACCTGGATTTAGCAGTAGAATTGTACTGGAATTAGATATCTCTTTTTAATCTGTAATAGATTAGATTTTATGTTTATGTTACTTATATCTTACTAGAACTATTAATTACTTCTGCTTATGCTTTGACTAATGTTTTCCACTCCCAAGGAAATATGGGGTGAGAGTTACGAATAAAGCTTGAAAATTTTAGAATTTGGATTTTCTGGTTTGGTTCGTGACAAAAGTGGTATCAAAGCCTAAGTGCTTCTAATACTTAAGTAACTATGTTAGGATTTTCATAGGACTTCAGGTTAGGATTTTGTAAGTTGACCCTAGACTAAGGTTTTAAAAGGGTTAAGGAAATTTAATATCTATAGGATGTGAGATTGTAAGGTACGATGTTTGCTGTTTGTGCGTCCTAACTGGCGACTCCGGATGAATAATTAGGGATAGGAAGTACTGTTGTTCCTTAGAATTCTAAGGTAGAAGCTACAAGGATGAAGTCTCTCTTAAGTATACTGGATTGTCATATTATTAAAGGATGTGATGACCTAAGGCTTATGTTTTGTTGATCAAATTAAATTAAAATACTTAGAATTCTAATACTATCAAAATTTCAAAATTTGAGGCTAATGTAGTTGCAAATGCATTAGACTGAGAAATTTGAGAATTTGGTAGAAATTTGATTTATAATTAAATCAAGAGAATAATAATTTGTAATTAATTAATCACCACCCTTATTATTATGTACTTTATATTTTATATAATCACACCAAGTTGCTTTTTGGATCTGAGTCTGGAAAAGGAAGTATTCATGCTAGACACCGATAATACCTAATCTTTTTTTTTTTAAGTTTCGATTGGGTGATTTGATGTGATGATTTCGTTTCTAATAATTTAATAATAATTATAGTTTTAAATATTTTATTTTTGCTCTTGTTTTGGGCCTTGGCGACCATTTCGGTGCACCGAATATCGCGCGAGACATCCGAGTGCTTTAAAAACACTCTTCTTTTACCCCTAATTTCACTTCTTTTCCTTCAAACTCTTTTGTGCTTATCTCTAACCTCTTTCTAGGTCATCCTTGGCTTTCCAAACTCAATCAACCCAGGTAATCTCTTTCCCTTTCCCATTTTCATTCCTTTAGAGATAACCTAGATTCTCCAAACCTAGACAGATTTTCCCCTTTTTCCTTCAAACCCTAGTTGATTTGTCATTTTCCTTCAAACCCTAGATTCAAAATGCCTAAGGATAAGAAGGCCTAAAGATCTTCAAAGAAAACCCGAACCACAAGGGCATCAACTTCTATAAGATCACCAACCCCTGACCCCTACGAAGTAGAAGATGCAGAATCACCTTCCAATGCCGAACCCGAACCCCAACCCGAACCGAGTTTGTATTTCAATTGACCCATTATTGTTGAGATGCCAACCGTGGACACTCATGTAGAGTCCTACAGGTTCCTACCATGCTTCGAGCTATCGACTGGGAGCCGATTCTCCATTGGGGCGATGAGGCATACTAGACCATTGCCCAGAACATGTATAGTTACATTTTTGACACCAACCCTGTGGCCTCCACCATTACCTTCACCATGGCCGATGAAACACATGTCCTCGACCACCAGCTTGTAGCCCTCCTGATGAATGTCCCTATGAATAATAACGTCAGCATCATTCTCGAGCATCCTCTTCCGCAGCACCTAGAGTAAATCCCGCCCCTTGGCGTAGTTACTCTCGGAGGGACGTGAACCTCGAGGTCCAGTTGGCAGCCTTGGAGTGAGCGAATGTCCGTACCTGTATAGACCTTACTACTGAGCTCCGTAGGAACAGGAGACAGGTGTCCAAGCCTCAGAGGAGCGTGGATAAGAACCTTCGGTTTTTCCAGGACATGTTCGGCTACAGCAAGACGAGCGACGCGGTGTCCCTTTCAGTCGTGCGACCACCTTCTCCTCCTCCCGAGGACACTCTCTAGCTGTTTATTTACTTTTCAGATTTCAGTGTTTTCGTTTCTGCATGTTTTTGGGTTTTCTTCTCGCAGTGTATTAAACTTTAGTTTCTTGTTTACCGAATGTGTGTTTTATTGGGTAGCCTGTACTGGCCTCTCCCTTGTCAGTGTAATGGTTCAACATATTCCCTCCATGTAATGCTTGTTTGATGTGAATGAATCTTCTGCTGCCTTACTTTTGTGTCACCAGTGTGAGCACTTGCATTTTAGTGTCCTTCCCGCCTTTAGAACCCCTTAGATTAATTTCGAGGACGAAATTGTTTTGAGGGTAGAATGTAACAGCCTGAATAATCCCCAAAACTATAGCTTGAAATATTATGGTAGAATAGTCTTCTAGTAATTAATCTCACTAATAAATTAGGATTAGCACTCATAGAATCCTTAATCCTATAAGACACTAGAAACCAACATAAGTCGCCAAAACTAATCAGGTTAGCCAGATAGACTTAGGATGCAAAGTTAATTTGGTACCTGGACTGGACAGATAAATAGGAAATAAAATCAATTAGCAAGATAATAATTAGTCTAAACAACTCAGAAGATTCATTTGAGACCCCAAAGTATAATCACTCCATTCGTGATCATTTAGGTGATCAATTTTGTAAAATAGAGCTCGAAACCCTGTTCTGCCCCTACACTTGTTTTAATTCACAACCTTGCCCTTAAGGTCTATAAATAGAAACTTAGGTCTCAAAAATCTCATTTACTCATTTCTCTCTTGTGGAACACATGGAGAAGAAGAGGAAGAAACTTCAGAACTCCCAGATGCACAACAGAGCGACTTCGGCCCGGCAATGCCCAAGTTGAGCATACCTTCAATACAAGTGTGTTTGTTTATATTTCAATGTTATGATCATGGCGGAAGATCATGTTAAATGTGTTCTTCTTTCCCCCCATGAATTTGGTTCATGGATTTCATGTTTTAGGAGTTCAAACCCCTAAAGACAACCATTATGAACAAGATCAACAACCCTATGAGTTAAAT
Organism: Pachysandra terminalis; assembly: GCA_031762675.1. Lineage (NCBI taxonomy): Eukaryota > Viridiplantae > Streptophyta > Magnoliopsida > Buxales > Buxaceae > Pachysandra > Pachysandra terminalis. Next base: position 7,631 of record JAUPMG010129996.1, on the reverse strand, counting down.
CTTTAGAATCAATTTCTAGGTTTTGGGAATTAGGGAGAAATCAGTAGATCCTTGTTTAGACCAAACCGTTGGACTTAATTCGAAGCTCCCTTAGGTGGATAGTGACCTCTGGGTGAAATCTCACCCAGCAACAACCAGAATTGCACTTCGGCGACCTCCTCGGCGCGCCAAATTTTCTGCCGAGCTCTCCTAGGATTTCCAGGTGTTCTGGAAAATCCCCCAAGACACCCCACCGAGCCCCATTTTTGAAGATAAGCTGAGACTAGATTTGACCTAATGGGACCCATTGGGACCATTTCCTAACGTTTCATGACAAATGGCACCAAAACACCATTCTCGGCACGCTGAGAGTGCGCCGAGCACCCCGCCGAGAAGCTCCTTGGGTCCAATTTCAGATGTTAAGTTATGGGCACATATAATATCCTTAACCTAGTCGTTCTAGCATGTTTTTGGTGTTGGTAGTCTTTCCTAACCAAAAATGACCCCTCATACCAAAGGTCTAGCCTTTCTAGAATCAGCCCATCAATATGAGATTCTTAGGAAACTCATGTGAATAGCCCCAAAACCCTTCCCTTGGCTCATTTCCCTTGGTTTATGCATGTTTAGATAAAGAAATTGACGCTTGAGGTGCAATGTGATGTTTTACCTATTTATGTGGATGTTAGTGTTGTTTCCTCCCCTTCAATCCTTTGCTTTGCTTCTTACATACAATACTTTGTCTGATGCTTGTACCAGTTTGCATACATCCTTTCCTTATCCTTTTATGCTAGATGTTCATACCTTGCATACGTTGATTTTATCATGATTTTCATGTTTAGAGGGTCACTTATGCATAGTATGGGATGTAGTGCATTATTGTGTCTTGTAGTGTAGAATCATGGGACTGTGCCCATGCGAATGTTGAATTGAATATATGTCTATGAATCATTGTGTGTAGCATTAATTAATGGACTTGAATACAATGAGTTGATATGGACCTTCCTGCTGTAATAGCTCAGTCTAATACCCCATGTAATTCCCTTGGGTTTAGACTCACACGTGAGTAAACTGACTTATTTGATCATGTTGTCCTATGAGTGGACTCTATTGTTTCCGCCCAAGCTAAGAGAGAGAACCCTCGTGTTGGTATGCCTCGCAGACTTATGGTAAGATGGTTCCCAATGATAGTTCACGAGAATGAAATCTTGGAAAAAGAATGAATCATGATGTCCCCTCTGTTGGATGTGAATATTTATGATTCTCTGAGGACAATTCATGTTGATGATACCTTGGAGTATTAGCCATGATAAAAAATAAGTGGGGGGATTGTGCCTCCTAGGTTGAAAACCCTTGAAGCTATGTTGCGCACATAGAATATCATATCCTTGAGAATGGCCTTGTATTGGGGGGATGTCTCGAGATGACATCTTGCTCAACGACTGATGGATCATGTGGGAACTTACTATATTTTGCATACCATACAGTACCTCATTTGCATTGTGCACTGCATATTCCTTGTTAATATTATTTTGAATATCAAGTGTATTACACATATGATCTAATTTCCATATAGAATTAGGCAAGTGGATACTATGATGTGGACCTTTGATTTAATGTCAAGTAAGGTTGGGAGAGAACTATACATTGTGTGATATCTGTTGGTTATTATTCCACCACCGTATGCACAGATGTTATCCTTATTACACTTTATATATTATATGCACTTTTCTAATAATTTTGGGACACGAGTAAATAACTTGAATTGAAGGATTACTCATCCGGGCTTCCCAGCTTATGTTTGTTGATTTTATATTTTCAGGTCTTGCAGCTCGGTCACGAAGAGAGTGCTTGGGAATGGGGATAGAAACCTGGATTTAGCCGTAGAATTGTACTGCAATTGGATCTCCCTTTTTAGTCTATAATAGATTAGATTTTATGTTTATGTTACTTATATCTTACTAGAACTATTAATTACTTCCACTTATGCTTTGACTATTGTTTTCCACTCTCATAGCAATATGGGGTGAGAGTTACGAATAAAGCTTGAAAATTTCAGAATTGGGATTTTCTGGTTTGGTTCGTGACAAACGTTTTCCACTCCCATAGCAATATGGGGTGAGCGTTACGAATAAAGCTTGAAAATTTCAGAATTAGGATTTTCTGGTTTGGTTCGTGACAAAAGTGGTATCAAAGCCAGGTTTCTGTACCCATTCCTAATCACTCTCTTCGTGACCAAGCTCCAAGACCTGAAAATATAAAATCAACAAACATAAGCTGGGAAGCCCGAATGAGTAATCCTTAAATACAAGGTATTTACTCATGTCCCAAAATTATGAGAAAAGTGCATAGAATATATAAAGTGTAATAAGGATAACATCTATGCATACGGTGGTGAAATAATAAACAACAGATATCACACGATGTATAGTTCTCTCCCAACCTTACTTGGAATTAAATCAAAGGTCCACATCATACTATCTACTTGCTTAATTCTATATGGAAATTAGATCATGTCTGTAAGACACTTGATACTCAAAATAATATCAATAAAGAATATGCAGTGCACAGTGTAAATGGGGTGCTGTATGGTATTTAAAATATAGTAAGTTCCCACAAGATCCATTAGTCCTTAAGCAAGGTGTCTCCTCGAGACATCCCCTAATACAAGCCCATTCTCAAGGATATGATATTCTATGTGCGCAACATAGTTTCAAGGGTTTTCAACCTATGAGGCACAATCCCCCACTTATTTTTTATCATGGGTAATACTCCAAGGTATCATCAACATGAATTTCCCTTAGGGAATCATACATATTCACATCCAACAGAGGGGTAACATCATGATTCATTCTTTTCCAGGGTTTCACTATTGTGAACTATCCTTGGGAACCATCTTACCACAAGTTTGTGAGGCCAATCAACACGAGCACTCTCTCTCAGCTTGGGAGGAAATAATAGAATCCACTCATAGGACAATATGGTGAAATAAGTTAATTCATCTCACGTGAGTCTAAACCCAAGGGCATTACATGGGGTATTAGACTGAGCTATTACAGCAGGAAGGTCCATATGCAACTCATTGTATTCAAGTCCATTAATTAATGCAACACAATGATTCACAGACATATATTCAATTCAACATTCGCATGGGCACAGTCCCATGATTGTACATTACAAGAAACAATAATGCACCACATCCCATACCGTGCACAAGTAACCCTCTAAACATGAAAATCATGATAAAATCAACATAGGCAAGATATGGACATCTAGAATAAAAGGATAAGGCAAGGATGTATGCAAATTGGTACAAGTATCAAACAAAGTATTGTGTGTAAGAAGCAAATCAAATGAACGAAGGGAAGGAAACAACATTAACATCCACATAAGTAGGTAAAACATTACATTGCACCTCAAGCGTCAATTTCTATAACTAGACATGCATAAACCACGGGAAATGAGCCAAAGGAAGGGTTTTGGGGCTATTTACATGAGTTTCTAAGAATCTCATACTGTAGGTCTAATTTTAGAAAGGCTAGACCTTTGGTATGACGGGTCATTTTTGGTTAGGCATGACTACCAACACCAAAAACATGCTAGAACAACTAGGTTAAGGATATTACACGTGCCCATAACTTAACATCTGAAATTGGACCAAAGGAGCTTCTCGGTAGGGTGCTTGGCATGCCGAGAATGGTGTTTTGGTGTCATTTGTCATGAAACCTTGGGAATGGGTCCCAATGGGTCCCATTAGGTCAAATCTAGTCTCAACTCATCTTCCAAAATGAGGCTCAACGGGATGTCTCGGCGGCTTTTCCAGAACACCTGGAAATCACAAGAGATCTCGGCGAATACTTCGGCGTGCCGAGGAGGTCGCCAATGCGCAATTCTGGTTTATTCTGGGTAAGAGTTCACCTAGAGGTCACTATCAACCTAAGGGAGCTTCGAATGGGTGTTTTTAAGTCCATGGGTTTGTTCTAAACAAGGATCTACTAATTTCTCCCTAATTCCCAATACCTAGAAATTGATTCTGAAGATTTAACTCATAGGGTTGTTGATCTTGTTCATAGGGGTTATCTTCAGGGGTTTAGACTCCTAAAACATGAAATCCATGAACCGAATTCATGGGGGAAAAAAGAACACAATCGACATGATCTTCCCCCCTGATCATAACATTGAAATATAAACAAACACACTTGTATTGAAGGTATACTCAAGTTGGGCAGTACCAGGACGCGTCCGAAGTCACTTCGTGGTGCATCTGAGTGTTCTGAAGTTTCTTCCTCTTCTTCTCCATGAGTTCCACATGAGAGAAATGTGTAAATGAGATTTATGAGACCTAAGTTTCTATTTATAAACCTTAAGGGCAATGTTGTGAATTAAAATAACTGTAGGGGTAAAACAAGGTTTCTAGCTCTATTTTACAAAATTGATCACTTAAATGATGACGGATGGAGTGATTATACTTAGGGGCCTCAAATGAATCTTCTGAGTTATTAAGACTAATTATTATTTTGCTAATTAATTTTATTTTCTATTTATCTGTCCCATCCAGTTACTAAATTAACTATGTTTCCTAAGTCTATCTGGCTAACCTGATCAGTTTTGGTGACTTAAGGAGGTTTCTAGTGTGTCTTATAGGATTAAGGATTCTATGAGAGCTAATCCTAATTTATTAGTGAGATTAATTACTAGAAGACTATTCTACCATAATATTTCAAGTTATAGTTTTGGGGATTATTCATGCTGTTACACTCCCCAATCTCAAATTAGCTTTCAAAACCATATGATTAATTATCCGAAAAAATGTATATTAATTTTATAAAAATCTTAGGATTAAATTAAGATATTCTCTTAGTGGATTTAGGTTCATACAGTGGCAGAGGTTGTGGGGGTGGGGTGGTGGTAGTTGTCATGGTGGTGGTGGGGTGGTTGTGGTGGATTGGTGGTGGTGGTGGTGGGGTGAGGGTGGTGGTGGTGGTGGAGTGAGGATGGTGGTGGGGTGAAGGTGGTTGTGGTGGTGCTGGTGGGGTGGTAGTGCTGGTTGTAGTGGTGGTGGGGTGAGAGTGTTGGTGGTGGTAGTGTCACGTCCCAAATCCAATATAGACCCTTTTAGGTCTAATGGAGACAAGAGACATGACCTTAATTTCCACAACAGGAGAATGACGGTCAATCAAGGCACTATCTTCAAAATTAATCATAACTAAAGTAAATAAAGCATTTAACAATAATTAATAGCAGCGGAAAAAGGATAGAAAACATTCTAGGTTAAAAGTCACAGTTTTATATATACGTACCTATATAAATGAGGATCAAGATCAAACAGCCTTGATCACTCATCGAAAAGAGACAACGGTTCTTTACATTAACAAAACCTCTACAAAGAAAAACTAATAAAGGACATAACCCAAAAAAATATACATTCACAACTACCAGCTATGAGCAGATAGGCAGATAGTGGTCGTCTTCAGCAGCGTAAGGATCGTCCACGTCAGTCTCGGGCTCCTCAATGACAGGGGAATCTAAATCACCTGAAATTGTTTTGCCAAACGGCATGACCTAACTAGCCAGTAAGAAGTATGTTTAGGGATTCATAAGTTCTACACAGAGTTTTAAATCACAATCAATAACATGTATGTGCAATGCATGAGGTGTCATTTTCATATTCATTTCATGTCAACATCTAATGCAATGCATGCTAAAACATTTGAATCCATCACTACAGTGACTTATACAAGAATACTATATATATATGGGTGCCTAATGCGTACTCTGCAGTATGTCAGTGAATCTGTCCCACCTGGTTTAGCCCTCCAATGAATCTGTTATGTCCGACATATCAGATCCAAGCAATCTCGCACACTGGCACATTCATACACTTGGCCCCGACAAGCTCTAGTAGCCTGAAGTCATTCCCCTCATCCATCGGTCCATTCGGGAGCTCCAGTAACCTAAAGTCATACCCACAAGGAAGTCATGATTCACCTGACCTACTACAGAGGCTCTCACCTTTGATCATTCTTTCTCTCTTTCTGAATTCACACTCTTGGGTTAGCTACTCCCTCAACTCTACCTGCCGGTCTCCTTACTTGACGTGGAGTCACGCCACACTCTGATTAGTCCCTGAGACTCACCTGAGTGATCTCGGACTCTGGGTTTTAAGCTCTTGGACCACAGGGGTCCTTGAGCGCATGCGTGTAGGATTAGTGCACGCTAAAGCATACAATATTTGTGTAGGCACTCGTGCAGTGTAACAACACAAGCAATCAATAATATTAAGTCTAATCTATCCTACTCATGCAAGCAACACAACCCATGAGGTCATTTATCCCACTTTCATTCCCGTACGACCATGCTTCTCTAGAGCTAATCCTTTCGCAGGCCAACGATTGTGTATAAATGCCCCTCATGGTCAATAGTACCATCATGCAACCTATCTAACAGTTATATGAAGCTAAAACTAAAACGGTAGCTTCTGCAGGCATTCGGCGAACCGAAGTCTGCTTCGGCGACCTGATTGGTGCGTCGAGATGGGTTCGGCGGACTAGTTCTGCCCACCCACCTGTGGTTCGGTGGACAAAACAGAAAGTGGCAATATCCTTCGGTGGGTTCTTCGGCGGACCAAAAGGGCACCGAAGGTCTTAGGCGGCCTCTCGGCTGCCTTCTCTGTGGTTCGGCGGACATTCCAGGGACTTGGAAAGTCTTGTTCATCATCGGCGGCATTTCGCCGCACCGAGGTTGAATTCGGCGACCTGTTCAAGGTCGGCGGGCACTTCGGCGAGCCGAAGGTTCACCGATTGCCTAGAAATTGGTCCGGCGCACTAGTTCTGCGCGCCGAGGAGTGCGCTGAACGTCGATACAGTGCCAAAAACTGATATTTTCTGGGTTTTCTACCCTCCCTGTAAGTCACACACCATACAACTGGCATACCTAACATTTAACATAATTCTTATAACATTCCAACCCAATTCACACGTCCATTCCATACATTTACACATATATATGAATTTCTACACATTCCTAGCACATTTCATTCATAACACCACGCATGATTTCTCAATCAATCTATACACACAAATCAATGAGATTATCACACCAAAAACTAACTATATGTTCTTGTTGAACATGGGTAACAAACAACCAAAGAAATCTTCTCATGATTCTCATATTCCATTCTCTCTTTCATCTCAAATATCTAAAACCCTAAATAGAAACTAGATGAATCCACAAGCATATACTTACTTGCATCAGCGTGCGAATCCGGTGAGATTCCGATCCTCCAACCCTCTTCTTTCTCTTCTCTTTCTCCTTTCTTCTTCTTTCTTCTTCTTTCTCTCCAACCAAGCTAATATTAGGCAAATGAGGTTTCCCTTGCAAACCTCACTAAAGAGACTCCCTCTCTCTCTCTCTCTCCGCCACGTGGCACAATCTGAGCGGCCCAAGCTTGTAAAATAAATCCAGATCATTGGATTTAAGTACTTAAGTGCTAGTTGCATGATAACGCGTACACACCTCCGGATTCCAAACATAATTAATTTCTCAAATAAAAATATAACAATCAAGCAAAATAAAAACATTATCAATACTAAATAAAATAACAAATAATTATAATATTAATTTATATAACCACAAGTCTGATTATAGTGCGGTCG
>JAUPMG010129985.1:0-11520 GCA_031762675.1 Pachysandra terminalis | reverse complement strand
GGTAGATTTTACAGATTTTGATAGGTTCTGGGGTTTGTATTGGGATTAGATAGGTTCTCTTTTTGTTTTTCTCTGTATCTTCTTTCTTTTGCTTTTCTTGTACAGTTTATACTTGTTTTTAATATATGATACATTTACCGATCAAAAAAAAGAAAGAAGAAATAGGAAAGACGATCTTAACCATCACAGATTTATTTTATTTATTTATTTTTTTCATTGCTCACTTATTTGCATGACTGTTCTAAAGAATGCAATAGGTACTGAAAATTATTATCACCCAATCAGGTGCAATTGTTTTTGCATGGCAGATCTCCTTCCTTTCCACTGTCTAATGGCACATTTACCACACATAGACCACACTTGCAATTCTGTAAGATGTAGACCTTAGATTTTCCTTATTTACACAGTAAGCTGCCAATAAATTAGCTCTTACTGAAGTAGTGGTATATCTCACTTTTGATAGTGAATCACATGAATATTCTGGGATCAAGGGCATTGGTAGATCACATAAAGCCATTAAATATACTTTCCAACTAAATTGCAATACAGGCAGAAAGCTTACCTTCAGCTCCAGCTCTGCAACATTTGTCTCATCACATACTTCCAAGACCAATGCCAGATAGGAAAAACAAAAGGCATTCCAGTCAATTTCAGGCCTATACTTCAGTGTCAACTAAGAGATGTGGCTATTAAAAAAATATGGAAAAAAATCAAATAAAAAGCTAGATGAAGCTCATCAAGAAAAATATATGACACGTAATGAGGAATGCCCACTCAGCCAGAAAGTTTGAAGTTTGAATGTGTTATCCAATATGCACCACGTAGGTGACCGAGATATTTAGATCAACTAAAATGATAGTCAACCATCTAAATCAGTAACATGCATCCATTTTATTCAATTTTGACCAACAGTTCTTAGTACAAATCCATCCAACTGTAAATCCAATCCCCCTTGCACATGCATAATGTGTATGCCAGGTAGAGGGAGAATGGATTTCAAAATCAATATCTCCCTACAATAATCAGCTGAAGAAAGAAACTGCATGCTAGAGTCGCAGTTTATTAACTTTATTGAAAAAAAAGGAAAGATCGTGAATCAGTATGTAAAAGTGTAAAAGCATAAAGATTTGCCTCCAAAATTGTCATGTTTGCAAATTACACTACCAAAACAAAAGTTGATTATGTGTCTCCCTAAATTTGTATTAAGGACCAGAGATAAACACCTCAAGCCAAAATTGAAGGAGCACACATAAGATGTTTAAGAAAAGAAAAAACATTTGTAGGTCAACCACAACATAACTCCAGCAAAAAGAAAAAACATGTGTAGCTTAGCATTAAGAAACATTTTAATCAAGGAAATGAATGCTAAAATCAATGGCAAAGTATAAATCTGACATCTGTTCACAAAATTGAAAAAAAAAATATTTGAGGAATTACTCTTGATGCAAGGGCTGAACAAAACAAGAGAGCTTCAAGTCTTGTGCCTCTCTGCTAAGATACATAATGCGAATACATTCTTTTTTTTTTTAAGTTTCAGCAAAGGGAATCACATGCTGAAAAATAAAATCAACATCATTGGTTTATTTCATAATTACATACCATCATTCAACAAAAAAAGAACAAAAAATCCATCTCCAATTGGAAATTATGGATGAATGTCACATACAACAACAAAATGCCTTATCCCAACTAGTTGGGGTCGGAAACACGAATCCTGTACCACCATCCCTATCTATTGAAAACCATAAACTCACAAATCCATTAGGAAAAGTCGTACTCCACAGCTTTTTCTTCTCCAATGATCCTTGCAGACTACTACCAGAAGAAGCTGCTCCAATATGGTCATCAAGCATCAAGAAACAAAATCCAGGGAAACAAATGCTAGAATTCACATCACATATTATATTAATATGTATGTCATGAAATCCTCGTGGAGTACTCTATCGTGAACATGTTAAAACAGCGAGAACAGATGCAACACAACTATGCAGCCAGAGTTGACCAACAGCAACAACTAGGCTTGTCAATGGATTGGACAATGACCCAAATCCAGTCCAAAAATGTCAGATTTGGTAAAGGGTTTATGATCTGAGGGTATGATTACTGAAGATCCAATCCAACTTTAAATAGAATAGCATACATAATATATATGGTATACATATATATATATATAGACACACACACACACATATATAGTGATCAGTAAAAGGACATTCTATATATTTATTTTTATGTCTTTATCAAGAAATATGGAAATAAATGCACTGCAATTGTCTGCAAATAAAAGACTTAAGAAAAGATTTTTTTTTTTAATAACAAAAGATTGTATTAATAGATAAAAGGATAATGTATGACAGTATTGTCATCCACTAAAGGCAAGCAATATCAAAACAGAAATACTAAACTAACAACAAAACCAAAACCAAAACATCTCCACCAAAATAATGATCATCAAACCATCCAAACTCCAATCAACTCTACATGAAAAAATTATGACACATCACCCGGATGGAGGGCAGCCCAAGAAAAAAGTAGGATGCATCATCCCCTTCCTAGGCAAGTTGGATGTCAGGTCATTAGCTGTCATCAGCACGTTGGAGAATGAGATGTTCATCCTCTGTAACAAGACATGAGCAAGCCTAATAAGATGGGCTAGGCGCCAAGAGCACTCTTGAACTAAACTAAGTCATGACACCACAATAGACAAATCCTCTCCACCTCTTCACTCTCGACTGATGTAGACCCACCATAATGCTCAAATCACAGCTCTAACCGCATCACCTTCCCTGATCGGACCAGAGTATAAGTAGAAAATCTCACACACTGAACTTTGAAAACACCGCCTATACCCGATTGGAACAGAGTATAAATAGACAACTCACACGCTATGAACTTTGAAAACACCGCCTATACCCTAAGGACCTAGGTTCCATAAAATTTCAGCTTAAGAAACCCTACACATGGGGGCTTCCAAGCCTCCCTCAATTAGCCACAACCAGCTGAAGAAAACGTATGGTCATTCACTCTCTGGGTGGGAAAACCAGCTAGCAAGCAACCAAGGACTTTGCCAACTCAATAGCAGAATACAAGCATCCTCGCATATCCATAAAACTCTGGCTGTGCGAAAACACAGCAGGCAAGCAATCACAGGCATTTTGATGTCTGGAATTTCATCATAAATATTAATTTTTATTTTGGCAACAACGAAAGGATCAACCTAACATCATGAACATTGATTACAGCAACAACCATTAGTAATGTGATTTTGATAGACCTTTAAACTTAATGGAAAAAAATAGATGAAAAGTCCAATCATTTAAAAATATATTTATCTTACACTTTTTTTACAATTTAAAGTCAAGAGAAGCTACTTTGTTCAAGACATTAAAATTGAAATTTTAACAATTCAGGTAAAAACAATTAAACAGGAAAAAAAATAGAGTAGTAATAATAAAGTGATGCAGATGAAATTGAGCACACAACAGCAGTTGTAAAAAATTAGTCTTACTAGGAATGTATTACCAATTAAAAATATTTTAAATGGTCAAAAACGAAGTCCTAAAACAATGAGAAGATAATCAAATGTCTGATTTTCCAAGAACTTAGTAATCACCACATGGTTTGAAGAACTAAAAAATCAGCCTGATTTTGCAAAAGATTGCCTGAATCAAACTCCATAGTAGAATGCTTATGGTGAAACTGACAGATAAAATGATTTATCCTTATTTTTTTTAAAAAGTCAATCAGAATTTATCCCTGTAAAATTTTACTAAGCACATGTTTTAGCCAAGGAAACAGAAGATGAGAGAAGAAAAATTCAGTGCAACCTAACCACAGGGTTGGCAGAAAAATACAATACCTAATTTGACACAGAAAGAAAACTCACCATCAGATGTTGCTGTTACCGATGTTTCTGATGCCTTAACACAAGGTCCCTTAGATCTTTTTTTGCTGACTGGAGAAGAAACAGACCTCCTACCAACTGGCAGGCCTTCAATAAATGATCTATCTGAGGCACTGTTATACAAAGAAACCATATATGGTCTCTCAAGTGAGGACTGCACAGTCGCAATGCTTCCTACAGCACCTGGCATTCGGCAGTAACTTACGAGAATTAAAATGCACATACATACTGTTAAAGGCTAAATAAATTGAAAAGGAAGGTGGGTCTAATTTACAATAGCTAAAATATTAACAGTTGAGGTTTATTAAAGTGCTAAAAGACACTATCAATCCTTTGACTATGCACATATATTTTAACTAATGAACTTTAATAATTTTTTGAAAAATAAAAAGATGAAAAAAGAGATACAAAACAAGAAAAAATCTACAATTTACAATAAATAAAACATTAACAGTTGAGGCTTTGAAAGTATTAAAATACACTATTAATCCTTTGACTATGCACATATGTTTGACTAACGAACTTTATAAGCTTTGATATGCAGCAGAAGCATCTCAATAATCCTGAGAATGGACAGAAATAGGAACTTGAAGACCTAAACCTAAACTAGGGCTTAAATATACCCAATGAGAATAACTTTCAAAATTCTTAGTCATACTTAGAGACCTCAGAATGATGGCATCAACAAGAGATCACCCTATTGCTTCTAGTTTTTCCATAAAGACTGTCACGATGGATTCAGCAAACTCAACCAGTTCATCTCCAGGCCTTTCAATTAAGTCAGGAATCTTTCTCTGATTCAATTACGAGGAATCTGTGAACCATCTTCTCCTCTCCTGTGACTATGCTGCTCAGATTTGGATATTCTTTACCAACTTTGCCAAGGTACAATGGGTTTGCCCAAGGTTGATTAATGAGATGCTATGTCAATGGAGATTCCCTTTCTTGGGGAAGAAAGGTCAGATCTTATTTGGAGCTTCTTTCTTTCCTATCATCTGGGATATTTGGGGGGAGCGAAACAGAAGACTCTTTGAGGATAAAAGTACGAGGCCGGATGCACTTATTGATTCCATATTGAGTTTGGTGGCTTCTTGGGTGTGTATCCTTCCGGAGTTTAGAGATGTTTCGGAGATGGACATGATTAGATGTTGGGAAGCGGTGGTGTCAACATAGATATTGGGGATTGGGTTACTCTATTTTGTTTTGCTGTTTCTTTTCTTTTTCGGTCTGTTTCCCTATCTTGGGGAAGCTGGTCTTGTAACGTTTCTATTTCTTTCCCTTCTTATCTATACAATCTTCTTCGTTATTGATCAAAAAATTACGTCAACGAAGATCAAAGAGAATGCGAGATAGAAAGAGCTTGTTCTTCTTTTTTTCTTTGATTCAATTAGTTCTGCAGAGCTCAAAAGAACACACTCGTTGAGATCTCACCACTTCGATCTGATTTCCTCAATATAAAAATACTATAAATTACAACACTAAATTATAATAATTACCAGAAAATACGAACAATACGTAATAATCACTGAAGCTCATGCGATCTTAAAACATAAAATCAAAAACCGAAAAAATATAAATTACAGTAAATAATTTTTGGTGATCGACAATCCTCCATGACAGAAAACTAACATTGGAAATAGCAGAATCAAAAGCAGATGCATGAAGAGACTTACAGTTAAAGGAGCGTAGAACTGCGGCAGACTCCATGGAAGCGCGAGCGATTTGCAGAGAAAGAAAGAGATAGAAAGGAAGATCAAGGAAGAAGAAACAAGAAAAGGAGTTGGTAGAAAAGAATTTATAGTGGATTCGGGAAAACACGAGAAGAGATTACAGTTCGAGTGCGTCTTAGAAATTCCCGCCTCGCATAAGTTTCTCCACCATGGCCCTTCTTTTCAATTTGTTTCTCCTGGAAACTTATTGAAATGCACAAATGCGTCAACACCTTCGAACAAGTGCGAACCGGTTGGTTGGATTGGGTGGGATTAGGGCAAAGCCAGTCCCAACCATAGGCTAATAGCCCATCCGAAAAATGTGGCACCACCCACCGCGCAAGCTCAGCCCCAATGTGCATAATAGTCCTAGCCCAACTCATAGGCTAATTTCTGATGGCAGTTCAAGCCCCTTTAAATCAAATAGGGAACTTTCAATCTAATCCCAATTACAAACTTATCTCCTACCCAAGCCCATAACCCAGCCCATTGAAGTATGCAGGTTTCCTACCATTATCACAAGAAAGATCATACAGAAAAGCATCAAAGCTAAGGCTCCATTTGGATGACCGGATTTTGTAGGAAAATAAAGGAAAGGTGGCTTCTTGCACAATATGCGTATTTGGTTACCCAAAAAGTTTGGATCCCACAGAAAATGTTTCAGTCAAACTCATTTGAATGCAGAAAAAGGGCCCTTTTTGTTTTCTGATAAAAAGGGAAAGGAATTTGTGGGAAAGGAAAGTGAAAATGTGAGGAGAAGAGCATGTTCTCCATCCTACCCTTTACCACCAAAGCTTCCTTTTTCCTGCACTTATACAATGAAGGGTAAAATGTGAGATGAAAAACTTTTCTCATTCTTTGCCATTAACCAAACATCAAAATCAAAATTTTCTGCAGTCATACATTTTCCTGATACAACCAAACAGCTTCCAAATAGTTAAATTTCACTTACCAACATATTACTTTCTGGCATATTACTTTCCGAACTTACTTTCTGGCATACAAACGGACCCCAAGTACTACAACAAAAATTTCAAAAAGGCAAGGAAAAAAAAGCACAAGTTTTCCGCTTGATAATTATAAAACAATTCATGCTTATCTATAATAATGATGGGCACACAAGTTCAAACATCCTAATTACTAGAAGGTTCCAAAACTTCGGTTCATAACCTACCAATGGGGAAGTTATCCGAGTTCGTTCATATTTATGCTTACCCAAATTTCCAGCGTAAGGAAATTAAAGCCACCAAGTCTTTCAGTTGAAGTTTTAAGAGAGGGTCTTTTTTTTTTGTGGCAAACTACGTCTCGTACGATGGTGGCACACAGTTTATTCAGTGCTGAAGCCCACATGGGGAAAGATATCATCCCCCTAAATAAAGAACTACAGTTCAGCCAGAAAGGGAAAATAAATAAGAGAGTATGGATTACCTGAAATAGGCTATGCTCCGACGACTGAATTACCCCTCCAGCAGCATAATGCAAGCCCAGAAACAAAAAAATAAAAAACAAAAAAAAAACAAAGAACAAGAGAACATAAGAGAGCTAAAAACATACAAGCACATAGAAGGAAAGCAAAGCAAGAAGAGAAATGTGCAAACCTTGTATCACCAATACAGGACAAGGTTGAGAGACAAGAATTGTGCAACCAAACTGGTAACATTATCAATCAATCACCTATATCTACCCACATTGCATTTCCACCTATACTAAGTTCATATGGGATAAAACTACTCAGCACGTTCTCGTCTGCCAGGTCATGAACATGAACATTCTTACAAAAACAAAATCCAGTCACCCTTTCCTCAACTATGTTGCATATATGGTAAATTTGGGCAACCAAACTGGTAACATTATCAATCAATCACCTATATCTACCCACATTGCATTTCCACCTATACTAAGTTGATATGGGATAAAACTACTCAGCACATTTTCGTCTGCCAGGTCATGAACATGAACATTCTTACAAAAACGAAATCCAGTCACCCTTTCCTCAACTATGTTGCATATATGGTAAATCTGCGCTCCTCTCCCTTTGACTGCAAAGTTATTGCTTTCAGAACCAATAAAGAAACTCACATCGCTTGGTTGACTACAATTCAGCTCTTCCCAAGCATTTTGAGTGTGATTTCACCTGAAAAAACTACAACAGCTGAAATCACCATTTCGAACAAGTCTCACAATCTCCCCTTAATGCAACATTCTGTGATGATGAAAGCGAGCACATTCTGGTCCCGGAAATACTTTCCACACGTCGTCCTCTATATTATAAGTAATCAATCCTCCCTCTGCAACAAAACGGTACACATGCTTTCCCAGAATTCCTAAACCAGTATTCCTGTAGTCTGGTGCTGCTCTTCTATATACGTTATCGATGGAATGCTTACTCCAAATTTTATCACCACAGTAAGTTATCATGATGGTTGTCCGTACATGATCAGAACTAAAAAGGGCAACACAGTGAGGAGAACCATTAAGAACAGTGAAGGCCGCAGCTTCAAGCAGTATCATACTCATCATTAAATCTGGCAATCGATTGTAGCCCTAGTAACAGGGTTAAATAAAAATACAATGTCAGGCCAACGCCTTGGATATGCTGCACGCAGACCATCTCGGTGTAAAAGCTACCATCCTTGTTTGGAATAAAGGGTGATGGTTGCATAGAATTCCAAGTGATCCATGATAAATTGATAACTGCTTTTTCAGTAAAAACATCAACGAACTCACGTTCAGTGGCTTTCATACCATGCCTCCACAGCATGATCCATGGCATGGCATACCCAGCGGGTAGGAGCTTCTTGGGATAGATTGCAGATGCAGAAAACCAATTTCTACAAACCACAGCTAGCCATGTTTTATCAACGAAATCTAGTCGGTCATTGATCATCCACAAAAGAAGGCTCGGAAGGTTTGACCATGTTTCTTCTGCAGTGTCCTTGTTATCGACTAACTGAAATTCCGAGTCTTCCTCAGTCCCTGTTCCAGTTATCCAGGGGGTTAAACATTGTTGTGAAATGTGATGGAAATCATGCTAAGGTGGAGCAATTAAAGTTAAATGATTGAAACCAAAACTGAATATCTGGTCCTACTAATGGTCTAAAAGTAAAGTTCTTAACTTATATATGTATAATAACAACAAATCCAGCCTTACTTCAATGTTACTTCTAATTAGTATTTGAGGAAGGAAACAAATAAAAAGGCGTTGTGAAGATTAAGCAAATTTAGAATTACAATAAAAACAAAAAGGAAATTTATTCGATGATTTAATGCGAATTTGTTGTAACCAATGTTACTTCTCAAGAGGGGACGTCCTACCATCACCCCAAAGGACAGGAGGACTTCGAGTGTCTTATCTAACAACAATCTTGCTCCGTAGTTCAAGCTAGTGAAAAGCCATATCCAAAGTTAAGTTGAATTTAGCCATACTTGTATACATAATACCATTTGATCATTAATATATTGAAATCGACTAATATATCCGTAAGTTCACAACCAAACAAAAAGCAAGTAATCACTATTCCCTATGCATTGTATTGCAAGTTATAATCTACTCGCAGACTCAAAGACATGTATAACAGTCATACCTTGTATTGGGAGTGTCTTCTCAACCACCAAGTCATCATGCGAACACTTGTTCTCAACCTTATTTCTCCTATTGTCATCTTTGAGCTCCAAAATCTCCCCCACAAATTTCATATTACTGCAATCCTCAGATCCCATCCCGAGTTTGTCAAACTGAACAATATCTGCCACTGCAATTAACATGGTGAGTCAACTACAAAGAGAAAACTGTGCTACTCACTTATTATTGTAGTATTAGAGAGAATAAATTTACATACAATAACTCTTCTCCCCAAAGTATCTTTGCTATACGTCCATAACCACTTACTCTATGCATCTTCCCCATTCTCCTAAAATTTAATCCACCCAACTTCTTAGGTCTAAAAGAACCAATGACATTTTGCTAATTGCGACTTCATCACAAAGGCCCTCTTATTCCAAAAAAGAATAAAAAATCTCTTCGAAAAATTGCCAAAGTTTCCATGCATTTTGAGAACTTCTCATACAATCCCTATAGGCTTTGGATTTCTGAAACTCACCACAAAACCAACATCATACCCATGCATGACGAAGGGTAATTCAGACTAATCCTAATAGAAATATCTGCCCCATAAGTATATGACTGATGTCCTTGCATAAGTACATACCTGATTTGTTTCAAAAGCTTTCATCATCCTTAGGAGGAGAGTCACCATCTGCACCTATGGTTGTGGGAGCAAATACCACAAAAGTGGAGAAAAATAAATATTATCAGCTAATTGTAAATTATATCAACAGAAAATCAGACTAAAGTTTATTATTCTCACAAAAGGTAAAAAATGGTTTTCCATTCATTCTTCTATTCAGGGGATCTTGCTAATTCTGCACATGGTGTAAAGGATCAGCCGAATCAAAACAAATTGTTCGAGACAAGTAATTTAACATTTTTATTTTGACTCATTGTTTGACTCGGCCGATCCTGATACGGATCACCGATCCAACTCGGGATCAGCCGGGAACGATCCCGATCCGATCCCCAAGTTCAAACACAATGATTCTGCATGATGTCATGACACTTACTAAAGGCTCGAGAACTACAACAGGCATATTGGAAAACCATAAATAGGGGCTCAGAACTGACCTGCAATATGTAAAGGAATACATGGATGATAGATTTTTAACACATGGTCAGAAAAATCCTAGCAAATGCACCACTGTTTTCTATGACCAGATCCATTTAAATGCAGATGCAGAAAAACCAATGGTTTCAGCAGCTCCATGTTCTGTTCTTTTTAACCATTTTCTCTCTTTTTTCTTCATTACAGTAGTCACTGTAACAACTCAACTTGGAAATGTTGGAATAACAGTTTCAGCCTCAAACCGTTGTTTCAAATCATGAAACAGATAGAAGCCATGCATCTTTTTACACGAAAGCTGCATGATTTCCTCCTTCCTGTAATACCCGAATTAAAGTAAAAGGAGCACAACCTCTATGCTAACGATGAACCAGGTAAACTTCTTTTTCCTTGCAGAGAAATGCGAGCTCACGTTTTGGCCCTCCCCAACCCTTTATCAAGTGAACATCATCAAAGAAACATTCTATACCAATACAAACCCTCAATGAGAAAGATGATGCCTTCGGAGTTCTGTAGAAGGGTGCACTAAACGTGACTTCCCTGACTTCATCACAACCTTCAAATTGGTCCAAACCAAGAAATACATACTGAGGTGATTCATCGTCCATGGTCATCCTTAGCCACAACCTGTTCTCACTCGTAACATTGCACACTTTGATGTCAAATTTCACACCCACGGGCAATCCTGGAATGAACAGAAGAGGATTTTCAGAATCGTTACCAGGGACATCCAGTTCGGCCTTTATGTGTCTGAGTCTTCCACTGATTGCAACTGGCTTAAGGGAGAAGAACTTTAAGCTCTCGAACAGAACCGATTTGTATGAAGCTTCAATAGTTGGGTCCATTTGGCACAATGATTTCTTGAGTTCTATAATAAAATTTGACGGTTGAATGGATCCTCCTTCACAAAGAAGTTCTACACATGAGATTTCAGCAAACATTTTCTTCAATGTTCTATCGTAGCAACATATTTCAAGCTTAGAAAACTTCAGTACACAAATCAGAAGTATCAGCTCAATGACATGCAATTCTTCTTCTTTACTCAACCCCACAAACCTGTACCTCATTCCTCTAAGATTTTTGTCTAGTTTTTCCAATAAAAGATCCAATGCTGCTATTCCATGAGAACGATCCATTCTTGGTGGCAAAAAACACTCCCATACCCTTGCTAACAGTTTTGTTACCTTAAGATATTGGGAAGTAAAGACCAATTCTCCAACAAATCCAAGTG
>JAUPMG010129974.1:0-11520 GCA_031762675.1 Pachysandra terminalis | reverse complement strand
TATATATATAAAGGAAAACTTATGATGCATAGATTTAGTCCAAATCTATGAATTTTAAATTTTCATATTGAAAACTACAAACCCAATTCATAACACATTATTGTATTTTTATATTAAAATATTATATTTTATATTAACATAATTAAAAATGCATACGGAATTAAAAGATTTCCCAAACCCAAGCCTCCTTCGATCACTTGATTTTTAAGTGATTGAAGTTTAAATCATGGGAAAGGAAAACAAATTTTTACCTAGTTTTCTCAAAATACATAACCCCCCCAAACTATATTCTTCAATCTTAAAAAATCCACTGAAAAAACAACACTTTTTCGACAAGATTAGTTCTATCTACTCACAACTTAGTATGCATGTATCTAACATTTGATATGAAAAGAAGCGGTAGATATTACCTAAATTGAAATACCGAAAAACTGCAGGCTTTGCCGTCTTTCACAACATCTGGAGCCGTGGAGCAATGGGTCGTGCTAAAACCACCAAATAATCAAAGACCACGTCCAATTAGCAGGTGGTTCGAACAAGGTGGTTTGAAGAGTGCGATTTGAGCTTGGGAAGTTCAATAGTGGCATCCACAGTGTTATAATCGGGTATTGGCTGGACTGGTTCCAGTAAAACCATGCTCTGCGTCCGTATGTAGTATGCAGGATCAAACTGGGCTGATTCCTTGATTCTAGCTACTGAACTTCAATATTGATTTCAAAACATACAAAACCTCCAAAATAATCATGGAGAAGATTAATATATGAATTTCAACTGAAGTACATCAACTATTGACTCATAGCGGCAAAAAATGCTGGAATATATTATAGGTGGAAAATATCAACTACTAATTACAAAAATTATCAAACATTACATGTAACTACATCCATTAGATCTACATGAATCGTTTAACCCCCAATCAGTTCAGATCCCGAAAAAGTCCAAGCCCAAGACACTACTTGAAAACATGAATTTGAATTTCTTGATGAATAACTATTTATACCTCAGCATTGGGGCTTAAAATAAATTTCTGGAAGAAGCACCACAGACTTATATAATCACTCTTCACTAAGCCATAGGGGTCTCCACCTGATCTGACCATACACCCATTGATGCCAGTTTTACAATCAGATGCATCAGATCAGCCTCAGATTTTTCCGAACTGGATTTCCTAAATAATGGTCTGAAATCGCAAGGAAATATGCTCAATATTAGGTTGATTTATTTGGGTTTTGATAGAAGTGGAGGAGAGTAAAAGAAGGAAGAAACGATGAGTTTTTTTTTTTTAATTTGTCACAACTCATCATCTATTTGTTTTGAAATTTTTCAGTAATTAAAACTTTCTCCCACTTTCTAATAATAAGTATAATAAATGGTAGAAAGACCAGTATTAATGAAACAGCCCTTGAAAACTTTTCCAGCATGTAGTGTTGATATTCCAGTGTATTGGTATCCGCATGCACCAATACTGGTACCCATACCGAGTTGTAAAACCATGGTCATGACAAACTTCTCTGCATAGGCTTAGGAATGCTCTTCTAATTGAAGAACATTTTTCTCTTTGATTGGTGGTTATTTCAATATATATGAAAGGATTCCTTCTCTTGGAGCTCCTTTATTCTCTATGTTAGGGGATATAAATTGACGGGATCAATTAAACATATAATTTGTGAAGATTTAAGACAGTCAAAGTTGGAAGTGTTCTTTGACTGGTATTTGTTAAGTCATTTAGTTCAAAAGAATCGAAAGAAGATACAGGCAGACTTTTTGTTTTATTTTTTTCTTCTTAAAACTGGAATAGTATTATACTTGGTGATATAGTTTTGGGTCACACAGGAGTTAATGCTTTGCATGTTTCTCTATTTTATGTATACAGAATTTTCCTTTTATCACTTATAAACTCTCTTTATTACAAGTAGTATACCTTTTCATTATTGGTAAAGGAGGATGATGCAATCAGCCTTTATAGGATGAAATCACTTATGTTCTGAAAAGATGAAAGCATCTCTAATGAATTAAGTGCTTCTATACCTTTTGCCTCTCTCCATGTGTGGATCATTGTTTTAAATGTTTGTCAAGGGAAATTTTGCACCTTTTGAATACAGAAATTCTGGGAGTCATTTGAGGGAAAATTCACTTCTTCATGCTATTTTCTGTAAAAGTAATACAAAAAAAATTTCAAGATATAGAAGTATCAATATAGGGCAAGTTTTGGTTCCTTCAAAAAGAGAAATTTAGGGCATGAGGTAACTTAATACCGTTTCTAAGTGGTTGACACTCGCCATCCGAACCTTGTGCAGTTCTGAGTATATTGAAATCTATTAGAACAGGCGAGTGGGCCAAATGGTCCATAAGCCCATATCTCTTTTGTGTATTTACTTTATAGTTTACCCTAATCCTAGTTAATATATAAGTGCTCTCTCTCATTGAGATGAGAACATTCTGGTGCTACAGTTTCATATGCAGGCTTATCTCCGAATGTACAAGCATTTATTTCTATATTGGATGCTGTCTCGGTCCCTAGGTTTTTATCTGAGGTCTTGTCTTCTTCTGGTTGATGAGCGACCATGTTAGATGAGATGACAGCTCTTGAGGTGAATCAGACATGGGATTTAGTGGCCTTGCCTCTTGGTAAGAAATCTATTGGATGTAAATGGGTTTATGTGGTCAAGATGAACCCGGATGGGTCTGTTGCTCGTCTTAAAGCTCGATTAGTTGCGAAGGGGTATGCTCAAACGTATGGTGTTGATTATATAGATACCTTTTCCCCAGTTGCAAAGTTGGCCTCGGTCCAACTTATTATATCTCTTGCAGCGTCTTATAGTTGGTCCTTACATCAGCTTGATGTTAAGAATGCGTTTTTGAATGGTGATCTACTGGAAGAAGTGTATTTGGAGTAATCACTTGGCTTTGTTGCTCAGGGGGAGTCTAATCTAGTGTGTAGGCTGAAAAAGTCCCTATATAGGTTAAAGCAATCACCTCGAGCGTGGTTTGGAAGATTCTCGGAGGTGGTATTGAAGTTTGGGCTTCAAAGAGCGTCCAAGGATCATTCGGTTTTCTTTCGTCAATCTGATGCAAGGAGCATTCTTTTGGTGGTGTTTGTAGATGACATTGTCATCACTGGCAGTGATACTATGGGTATATCGTCCTTGAAATCATACTTACAAAGTCAGTTTCAGACCAAGGATCTGGGTCCATTGAGATATTTCTTGGGTGTGGAAGTTGCCAGAAATCATCGTGGGATTTCTTTGTCACAGATAAAGTATGCTTTGGACTTGTTGTGTGGCACAAGGATGATCGATGCCAAACCGTCTGATGTGTCGATGGCTCATGGAGTGAAACTGTCTCCAGAGGATGTAGAGTTATTTGCTGATCTTGAAAGGTATAGACGTCTGGTTGGAAAACTAAACTATCTTGTTCTCACTTATCCAGATATTGCATTCTCCGTCAGTGTAACTAGTCAGTTTATGACAGCTTCACGAGTTCCTCACTGGGATGCACTACTGAATACCCTTCGGTATATTAAGGGCACTCCGAGTCGAGGTTTGTTACATAGCAACCAAGGTCATATGGATATTGAAGGGTTCTCAGATGCAGGCTGGGTAGGATCTCCTAGTGATCGTAAGTCTACCATTGGATATTGTATCTTTGTAGGAGGGAATCTAGTATCCTGGAAGAGCAAGAAACAACCAGTGATAGCTTGGTCTAGTGCAGAATCTGAGTATTGGTCTATGGCTCACGCTACTAGTGAGATTATCTATTTGAGACAGCTCCTATGTGAACTTGGATACCCCCATTAAGTTCGTCCAAGTTGTGGTGTGAAAACCCAGCAGCAATTCACATTGCATCTAATCTTGTGTTTCATGAAAGGACGAAGCATATTAAGGTTGATTGCCATTCTGTGAGAGAGAAATTATGAGGTGGAGAGATATCATTACAACACATGAGAACCGCGGAGCAACTGGCAGACGTGTTTACTAAATCATGGACTGGGAATAGGATTGGGTATATTTGTAACAAGCTGGGCATGAACAATATATATGCTCTAGCTTGAGGGAGAGTGTTAGAACAGGCGAGTGGGCCAAGTAGCCCATAAGCCCATATCTCTTTTGTGTATTTACTTTACAGTTTGCCCTAATCCAAGTTAATATATAAGTGCTCTCTCTCATTGAGGTGAGAACGTTTTGGTGCTACAACAAAATCTATATCCCTGGTTCTTATTTTATTTGTTTCTTTTTATTTCAAGGTTGTCTGTAACCAAAGAGCAGTTTGGGATTTGCCAAATAGTGCAAAACTAGGTCCATAATTGATAACTGATAAAATTGCTTTTATTTTTGATAAAAGGTGTATATTCGATAGGTGATAAGATAAGGTGGCAGTGGTTTTACTCATGTGCGACAAAGAGTTGATCTATGACAGTGCAAAGAATTTGTGCTGGTACTAGTTGAAGACGCTAAAGGTTTTGAGAGAGGACATTGATGAATGTAATGAGTGTAAATCTGAACCCTCATTCTCTAACAAATGGTTCTAAACAGAATGGAATGGTAATAGGTATGTGATGCCAATCCAAGATCTTTGGGGTAAGGATTGGAAGATAACTATAATGTTTGAGTGAAGCTATAATGGACTTCTTACATCTTCAATTTCGCATCTTGAGCAACATGGTTAAAACACCTAGGCAATGCTAGGTGATAGACTTGCCTATAGCCTACCTGTTGCCATGGATTGAAAATCGTATCGTATCGTCCGTATTAGGCTATACGTATCGTGTATCGAGACACTCGATACGATACTCACATGTTGGATACGATAAGTAAAAAAAGCACTGTATTGGTCGATACATGTGCTGTATCCACCGTATCGATCAATACGGTTCGATAAATACAGATTATCGACTGTATCACTCGATACAGTCGATACATTTTTTTATTTATTTTTTAAAAAAAAGAACAAAGAGAGAGAGAGAGAGAGAGAGAGAGAGAGAGAGAGAGAGAGAGAGAGAGAGAGAGAGAGAGAGAGAGAGGTACGTGTTGTTGGATGCGACTGGTGCTCTTCCTCCTCTTCTTCTTCTTCTTCTTCTCTTCTTCTCGTACTTGGTAAAGTTTAGCAAATTTATTGGGCTTAAAAAGCCCTTAGAACTTAAAAGGAAATGATTCGGTACACCGCCAGTGTACCGAATCATATTAAAGTTTCTTATCTATAATAAGATATGATTCGGTACATTGCTAGTGTACCGAATGCATATATATTAACATTAACCATTAAATAACTTCTATTTATATATATATATATAAATTTATGTGATTTAAATATATATATATATATATATTAAAATATATATGCACATATTTTAGGTACATATATTTATATCTATAGATATAAATATTATAAATTTACATTACTATACATACAAATATATAAATATTATATATAATAATATTTTATAACATATAATAATATTTTATAAACATAAATACATTAATATTATATATATAATTCATTTTATATAATAATATTTTATAGACATAAATACCGTAATATTATATATATATAAATTATTTACTTCATTTTACATATGAAAGTTATTCACTTTCCATGCGCCAATGCGCGTAACGAATGGTTTTTAAGTTAATATATATTGTATGTGTATGTGTATCATGTCAAAAACATGTTAATTTATCATATTTTGACCTTATCTTTGCATAAAAATAAGTATTATTTTATGTATCCACTATTTTCCTTGTGTATCCACCGTATCTACGATTTTTACCGCGTATCCATGCGTATCCGTGTCTATACTCGATACGTATCCATTTTCGGGCTGACCGAGATGCTACCTCGATACGATATTTTAAACCATGCCTGTCGCCTAGGTGATGTGTCATAGAGTAATTTGTTTTACATGATTCCTAAGCACTCTAGAAAGTTGAACAACAACATATACAACCTTTTCGTAAACAAAGGATCAATGTGACATGTTTTTTACTGAGATAGCCTAATGTGTCGATCAATAATATAGTAAATATGAGGAACTTTGAATGAGATGTATTCTAACTAAAATTCAGGTGAAGGAATAATAAAAACCGGATCTAATGAATAAATCATGCAGTAGCCAGATAGTAAGGTTTCTTACATGTCTTTATGGGAATGCATGCGCTTTTAAGTTTTAGTGCTTACAAGTCAAAGGAACATATTGTGGAGTTTTTTGTTCTGTTTAGTGGCCCTTTGCTCCTTGGATGTATAGCATCTCTCTCTTTTTGTTCTCTCCCTGTTGTATTCTCCTTTCATTTTCTTCTTATATATCTCATTGCGTTATTGATCAAAAAAAAAAAAAAAAAAAAAACTATATAAACAACAGAATTAAAAAAATGTGAAATCTATTGTCATAGTTACAAAAATAATAAGAGTTTGGAATTAGGTGAAGGAAGGTAGGAGGGTTAGTTACTTAAAAAATGGGAAAAAAGATAAAAGTCAACAATAGGTTGTGAAGTGTGGTTGGCTGGTTGCCTAGGCAGTCACCTATGTTTCTAGGTGATTGCCTAGGTGATGCTGGCTCAGTTCCTCAAGAAATGCTTGGTCACCTAGGTGCCTGCCTTTAACAACACTAGTCACAAGTTTAAATAGTACTTGGGGCTTGTAATTGATCTAAAGTTAGTTTTTTTTAGAGAAATGAGGTTTGAAGAGTTCAGTTGTAAGTGGGGGCTTTGTTGGGATATGTAGACATGTAATTTTTCTTTTCTCTCTTTGGGTTACCTTCTTGTACAGTTTATTCTTCTTTTTTTATCTTTTTATATTAATATACTATCAACACTTTTATCGATAAAAAAAAAAATTGATCTAAAGTTGGTTTTTATTTTTTTCCGCAGGTTATATCATGTCATTTTTAAGTGAGAATTTCAATACCTATTGTGTTGGTTATCTTATCAGTATTTTTTCCCCACATGCATGATATAGGTTATGATTCCTCTATGTGGTGGAGCACTTCTTATAGATCTGTTTACGATTATAGTCTGAATATGTGCTTGAATTTTGTCTCAGAAATATGCCATGCAACAAGCTTTCAAAACTTTAATGGGCCAGATGCCCTCACAAAATAATCAATACAGTAATGCTGTTTTCTCTAAGGGATCACCTTTCCCATTTCCGGCACCCCCAGCATCAACACCAGATACTTCACCAACTCCAGTTGCTTCCCAACCAATGGTTACAGTAGATGTCTCTGCAACTAAAGTAGAAGCGGCACCCGCCACTGAAATTGAAGATGGCAGGGAAATAAATAAAGAAGCAAAGAAATACGGTATCCAAGCATCTCAGATAACTGTGCCACTATTTGATGTAAATTATAGAATCTTATCCATATTCCCAAACTCTTTGCTTGTTGTGGTGTCAAAGGTAGGCAGGTTTGGATATTTGTATCTGCCTTTTTCTGCTTTTGCATTATTCCCATGAAATGATGATCGGGCCCTTTCGTCTGAGTATAGGTTCATTATATGGTTGCCTTTATGTTTTGTCTTAATTTTGTGTTTCTTCTTTAACTGCTAAATATGGAAGTTACTCTCCAATATGATTTGATTAGAGTTTTCCAGCCTCACTGAGAAGCGAAGGACTGGAAAACCTCATGGTTTTGTTTTATTTCTTGCTGCAGTTCTAGTTTTTATACTAACAGTCCGACGAAACTTTGATTTTGTGTTTTGATACTTTGTTGGTGATATTATTTGTCTGACAAATATTTTTTAGTTTTGTTAGTGGGTTTGCTTGCATTCTTGTATGGTAATGTATACTTTATTCTATATATTAATAAAACGGGGTAGACCACTTAGTCCTGTTGGTCTTTCATTTCTTGCCCTCATAATCATCAATCTGGCAAGGATGTCTAGAAGTTCTTCAGATCTTTTTTGTTTTTTTTTTGCATAGTTTGTTTTGAAGAGTGGGAGAAATCCATCTAGTAAAAAAGTAAATATTTTGGATGTACAAATATTCTGTTTATAGTAAACAGAATTTTATTAGTAGAGCTTGAATAAAAGCAAGGGGAAGAGATTTCCCCTTAGAGAATATACAAAGAAAACTATCCCATACGTGCTTATTTAAAAACCAAAGACGGCTATGTCTATGTCAAATCCTCTCAGCTTACATCTGGAACTTCCAACAAAAAAACTTCAGTGAACCAGAAACGAATTCGTGTCTTTACAAAGGTCACAAAAATTTATCTGTACTGTCAAACGTTCTATTTCTTTTTTTTCCCCGTGCTCCAACAAACCATAAAAGAAATCAACGTCCATAAATATTCTTTCTTATGGAAAATACCATCTGACCGGCTACTAAAACCCTAAGAAACTGTTCCACGACATAACCATGCCATCTCAAACAGGTTTAAGATGAGGCTTAAAGCATCGGATCGGACATGTAGAGGCAATGAATAAGTGATGATTGAGCTGGGTATTCTTGCACATGACGCACCTTTTTGGGATATGTAAGCCTATTTTATTAAGGTGATCCCTTGCCTATACCTTATCTAAGATGGGGACCCTGGCAAATTGGCTTCTGGGATGGAAAGAACTCATGCACACAAGTGGATATGTTTTGTACTCTTGGAGGAGCAGCAATCTAATGGAAATTATTCAAACATATCTGCATTGCTTGCATCATAATGAAACCGGTGTTTAAGGCTTTAGATAGGGGATATTGTTGTATCTGTTATTTTGATTTATTGTGATTGTCAGAATCAATTGTAATGGCCAAATATATATAGTGGAATCCTGACATATTTGTTGAAGGCATAATTCATTTATTGTGGACCAGTATTGTTGCAATTGACTATGTAAAGTCTGAAGACAGTTTGGTGGATCTGCACTACATTGGATAAGAAGTTGTTTTGAGTTGCTGGTTAGCACTATCTTGGATTTTTCTCCATGTCCATTCCTAGATTGTAGTAGTGCTACCTGCAAGTGAAGCTTGATCTTAAGACTCTTAATACCTCCAAAGTTGATTTGTATTAGTGGGGTGTGTACAGTTACAGGGAACTTTTTATAGATGTAGCTGTGTGAGTGTCAAATGGGGCTGTTTCTACGAGGATTGAAGGCTGGTTGCCAATTCTGAAAACAAACATTTCCAATCGCTTAATCAGTGTTTTAAATTTCGGTGGCATGCCGTCGAAATGTCACTAATTTGAGGGGTAGCGACACGGAAGTTTGGGGGAAATTGAAATTTCCCCATTTCTGCCATGTCGCCAACATGGAGTGATATTTCGCTTAATGTCACCGACATTTCAGTGACATGGTGAAATTTTTTCAAAAGTTACAAAATATATATTGACAAGGAATGTTAGAAAAGTTTTATGGCCCATTACTCACCTCCATTAGGAGTGGGAGTGATGGAGGTGACAATGAGCCATTTGGGCACTCTTTATGGATGTGATGTATCCATGTACTTGTATTATACTGGATCTTTTTTTTTTTTTGTGTTTTATAGAGTTATTTGAATTTTATTTTCATTCTATTGTATATCTCTTTGTTCCATGTTGATGATTGTTAGCCATGATATTTGCAATATGCACCTATTTTATCATGTTTTGATTTATTTTCAAGTCATTACCTCTTATTTATACGTTTATAAAATTTCACACTATACTTTGATCATTAAGGTATTATTTCTCTATATTTACCCTACATTGTGTGCATAGCTGCATTTTCCTACAGATGTGTGAATTTTTATATATGCATTTTGTTTTTTAAATTTTGAGTTTATTAGGTGTAGTTTACTCACATTTAAGCCCCCTTTAAATTTGAAACCAAAATACCAATTTTTCCCTCCATCTCCCCCATTTTCCACTGGGTTGGCTAAACATTCCATCATTTCGGCGAATTGTCGGTGAAATTTCACTGGGCCCCCCTCACAAGAATATCAAGCGCAATCGAAATTCAAAACCTTGGCTGGTTCTATAAAGCATTCATTAGAATTTGAGAATTGTACATGACTGTACATGGCCACTAGAACTTGATAATTTATTAGAGATGTGCAGGGTATTATCTTGGTCGGGGTCAGTTTTTGGTTCAAGACATAAGTTCGGTAAGCCCTTTGTATGTCTGATATATTATGCCACGTGGTTCAAATCCTAAAAGCACCTGTACCTATTTGTTACTGATCCACCTTCAATATCTTTCTTTAATGTTTGCTTTTATGTGGCGGGCTTTTTAGCTTTCAAACACACTTCTTAATTTTTTTCTTATTTGTGTTTTATGATTTTGTCTTCTGGTGAATTGTGTTGGTTGCATTGCCCTACTTTAGGCATTTTCTATTTAGTCCCACATAGGATATAGACAAGAGTGGTGAGTGACTAATAAGTAATTATTTACCATGGGCTTAAGTGAAGTGTTGGTGAGAAGGATGCCTACACCCATAAGGAACTTTGAAGTTTTGGCCTAGTAGAAATTATTTCACATTAATGACAACATGTCCATTGCGTGCGTCATTCATCCATATTGATAAATTTTCTGAATTAGTCTGTCTATTTATTTCCGTCTTTCATATTATCAGCAGTAGATTATGCCTCTTATATTTTCCAACATTTTGATCTTGTGGGAATTCTTAGTTCTCACCCTATAGACAAGCAACGAAAAATTCAAGAATATAGTTTTAAATATTGGCGGGAATCTATAAAATCCCGTCCACAATCCTTGCCTTGAGGCTGTGTTAAATTATTGTGTGTGTGTGTGTGTGTGTGTGATTAAGAATTAGACTAACGACATTGGTGTCTTGTGCAAATTAACATGGAGATGGCAAATCAACTGCAATTTTAAGTATTTATAAGGTTGGGTTTTGTTAGATGAAAGATTAGTTTAGGGTGTGTTATGATGTTTTTTACTCTTATTGGGTCTCGCTTTGTTAGTTTTTTTTTTATTTCTTAATATTGACATCTTTGTGATACATTCCTTGTATGTCATAGTGGTTGTTACCAATGTTGTCAAATCGCCTAAGCGAGGCTAGGCAACAGGCTTGCCTATCCCCTAGGCAATTAGGCTCTCCTTAGGCGATACGTTTTTTTTTTTTTTTTTTTTAAAAGGTCTATAATGAATTAAACACAATTGTAGCATGTATCAATACATAATATTAGTAATTTGAAAAAGAAATTATTAACATAATATAATTCCTACATGCATAGCACAACGCGATAAGCACTCACATAATATATCTGCTGAGGTTTAATGAAATAAAATCCATCTAAAATATCAGGTTAAAGGATTATGAAAACCTGATTTGAAGCTTTCATTAATTAAATTACACAAAAAAACAGAAAAATAGAATTAGCAAAAAAAAGGGAAAGAATAGGTTTGGCTTTAGTTTGATGTAAACAAATTACAACGATAGAAGAAAGGGGAGAGGAAGGGGGAGAGAGAGTATGGTTTGGATCACACTGGAAAGTGGATATATCAAACTCAATTTTGATGGTTCATCTATAGGTAATCCAGGGAACTTTGGGATTGGTGGGGTATTCAACTTTGATGGCTCATCTATAAAATCCCGTCC
>JAUPMG010129963.1:0-11520 GCA_031762675.1 Pachysandra terminalis | reverse complement strand
TTATTAACTCAGAAACATTTGATTTATTTAGGTATTATTGAAAGTTTGATGTAAGGCCCACCTGTGTGCCATTTATTTCAGTACGTTAGAATTAGTTATTTGATTGTTTCTATTACTTTGAGTTGAGTAAATTTTATTTATTCATTGTAATTTGATTTTGATATGAATCCGCGATTCAGAAATGAATCCCGAAGGTTGCGCCTTGGAATCTGTGCCCTTTCCACATGGAGAGTCGTGTCAGGTTTTGGGGCGTGACAGTTAGCCACAACGATACAACCGATCTTTCCAAAATACTTTGGCGAAAACTTTCTTGCAGATGCCTCTTTTCTTGATTGGCAAATGTGGACCACTAGTCGCTCGCTAAGGTCATGGTTGAAGGCCAATGCCGAGTGGGTCACTTGGATCAACTGTCTTTTGCCATTTTTTTTTATCACTGGAGATTTACAGGCATATTCTAACTTATTCAGTATTCTCGCTACGAACTTTCCATGTCCCATTCCATGCTTGCAGCACTGGTTTGCTTTTGGTCTTGTTCCACTAATTGCTTTCACCTTCCTTGTGGTCCCATGGGACCAACCATTCTTGATGTTTGTTCACTTATCGGGGGAATCGGTTGATGGTGTTCTCCCTTCATCTAATCTTTCGTTTGACAACTCCAACGCGCGAGTTGCGTACAATACGTTTATGGCGAAAAAGAAGAAGAAAATGCCAACTCCCGATGCTCAAGAACATTGCTCTTTTTTTTTAATGTTTCTCTGTTAAAATCTTTGTGTTGCTTCTGGACAATTGACCAAAGAGTATACTCATGTTGCAGTTGCCTTAGCAGGCGGTTGTAACCTTGCTTTAGCTCTTTTCTATCTCTCCCAACTTTACCGTGGACTCTTTAGTCTCTCAAATCAGAATCTCGCATCTGTGGGGGATGGCTGCTTCAATTTTGGGTTTGGGAATATTTTCCTTCGTTTTTTGCTACATCTGCTATGTCTCCTATTGACAATTTACTTTTCACTGGGAAAAAATGGTTGAATGCTACCATCATCTCTCACACCTTCGCTGAATCCTTCCAATTCTTTTTTACCCTTTCTGCTGAACGGAAAGATTCACTATTTTTCCCTTTTTTGGTCGGGTTCGGACCTACAGAATTTCTCAATCTTACCCTCTTTGATAATACAAATGATCCCTCAACCGTTACCGAAAGGAATTCTATTTGGGCCTCTTACCTAGTCTGCCGGGATCTACACTTTGGATCTTTAGATGAGGGTACTCCTGATCGCAACCAGAAATGCGGGGTTGAGATTTATCTACCGAACCTGCTTTCCCGGCTGTTTGGATTTGTTCAGGTCATCCCTGCCCCTGCCTTGGTTTCTTTGAATCGTCCACCATATCTTAGAACCGTTATTTTGCAGTTTGAAGATATTCATCTTGTCAACCAGTACTTTGAAAGTTCCGTTGCCGAATTTTCCATCCCCCACTATCCTAATTGTCCATTGTCTTCTACGGATTTTCGTTCCTGGTGGTCAAATTATTTTCGCTCTGCTTTTCCTTTGGATTTGTCTGCTTATGTCTCTCGGCTAGGTGCGCTGGCCGAATCGAATATTTTTCAACCAATTGATTTGCCACCTGTTGTCAAGAAGAAGA
This sequence comes from Pachysandra terminalis, assembly GCA_031762675.1. NCBI lineage: Eukaryota > Viridiplantae > Streptophyta > Magnoliopsida > Buxales > Buxaceae > Pachysandra > Pachysandra terminalis. The sequence continues at coordinate 9,885 of JAUPMG010129963.1, read as the reverse complement.
GCCCTAAGAGAAAAGGAAAAGCTCCTGTTTCCACTCCTTCTGATCGTCCTTCTAAAGCTAGACAAGGTAATTTTTCCTCAGTGAAGTTTGTTATCCTTTTCGAAAATTATTATGGGTTCAAATGGAACCCTTTGGATTCTCTTGGCCTTCTAAAAACTAAAATGGATACTGCATTGGCCAGGAAATCGGCCGCTTATGATAAGGACTGCCTGCAGGCCTGGTTCTCAGCTAAGTCCGATTGTTCTGGGGTATATGAATTAGATATGGCTCATTACTTCCCACCATTGCCTGATCCTCCACTAATCCCTGTTTCGGCTCTTGGATTGGCCGAGCCTCTTTTTTCCCTTGCTGATCGGCCGGACCCCGTAAGTTTTAGTGGGATGTTTGCCCATTTTACCTCCCAAACCATCAGTGCGCTCTAGCCTCACGTTAGCTGAATCTGTTATTGGTATTTTGACTTATCTTTTCTTTTTCTTTGGCTTTATTGGTTTCTTGGCTACATCTCATGAACTCATTGTCTTTTTTAGCAGAGGCTTTGCCCTTGCCCTCTGATGATGGATCTGTGGGGACCACTACTGAAGAAGTTAATGTAAGGGAGGAGGATTTGTTGAAGCCCCGTCAATCTAAGAAGAGATTGAAATCCATTCCTAAACCTCGGCCGACTCGCCAGTCCATGCGCCAATCAGGGAAGAGTTTTAGCACCAAAATTCTCAGCTCCATTGTCGATCTTTCTGAGGAAGACCTTGTTGTTGGCTTCCCTTTTGAAAAGAGATCATCAGAGACACCGATGTCCACTCTTACTTCGAAACGACTAAAACAGACTGCTAGGCGCGAGCTCGACTAGGACGAGGACCTGAAGAGCAGTGATGATCTTAAAACTGAAGAAAGGGACATACCGGCCGAGTAGTCCTAACAGACTGAGGTTACTGGTTTTGATGAGGAAGTATTTGGGAATCCTTCTCCCTTGTCCCGGTTACGGTTGTCGAGTCCCCTGCTGCTAAGAGCCCTATTCTGGTACACCCTTCCTGCCTGAGAATTTTGACGAGTATCTAAAATCAGTAGATGATCTACTTCAAGACTCTTCCGTCCTGGCCCTCACTTCTCCTACTTCTGAGCTGGTTCAATCCACATCTTTAGAACAAGCTAAGTCTGACCTCAAAAACTTTCTTTAAGTTTATCTTATTTTAATGATGATGCCCGGATCTCCACTTTTCACAACTGTCTCTATCTGCTTCGGTCCTCTCATTTGCTTGACTCCTCTATCATTTCGACCTTGTACCTACTTGGGTAATGGGTTTTCGGCCGGCTTAATTAGATGAAAAGGAGGCAGATGCTTTTCTGAAGGATTTATCTTTCCGAATTAAAGGGATATCTTCTCTGAGGACTTCCTTTGGAAGCAAAGCAGAGGAGATGGAGGCGGCCAAACAGAAAGTTGCTCATGCTTACCACCGATTGGAGGAAATTGAAGAAGAGAGGAGAAAGCTAGACGAAGAAAATCTCAGCTCCTTACGGCTGTTGTTGCTGAGAAGGATGCTCAACGAGCCATACTTTTGGCTCAAAAGAAAATTGCAATTAAACTACCGCGGAAAGTGGATGCCGCACAGGTTGTGAAGAAGCATGAGGTTGAATAGATGAACAAGAAACATAACGCAGTAGATTTGGTCGCAGCTCTAACGGCCAAATTTGACTCTCTGAAGAACCTTTCTTTATAAACTATTTTATATTCTCTGGTTGGTCAGCTGAGCCATTCCAGAATCCGTTTCTTTTTATAACTGCTATTGTGCTTTGATGCACTTTTTTCTGATTGGTTGCCGATCAACCGTAGTTTATACTGTTCGGCTTTCTTTGGCCGTTATGCTTATTTTAGGCCATATCTGGCCGTTTTATTCGTTTTCCTTTGACTCCCACATGGTTGGGAAATACCTTTTTAAAAACTGACCGTTAATTGTTTTTTCTTCGGTCGATTCTGTTGCATGAATGATGTACGCTCTTCCTTTCAGAACTCTATGGATCTTGTATGGTCCTTCCCAGGTGGGTGACCATTTTCCATATACTTGGTCCTTATGACCAACTGGCAATATCGTTTTTCATACTAAGTCACCTTCGGCGAGGACTTAATTTTGACTTTTTTGTTATACGATCTTGCTACAATTTTCTTTTAGGCTTGTAATTCTTCAAATGCCCTGAGTCTTGATTCATTTAGGTCTTCTAGATCTATCATCATGGATTCCGTATATTCTTCCGGTGGCATCTGATGCTGCATTATCGTTCTTATTGATGGAACTGTGATCTCTAGGGGTATGACGACATCATGGCCGAAAGTCAAGGCAAAAGGGGTATTCCCTGTTCCTAACTTAAAGCTAGTACGATAGGCCCATAAGGCTTATGACAAGGTTTTGTGCCAAGATCTTGGCCTGTCTTCGACCATCTTTCTAAAGATGTTTTTTAATACTTTGTTGGTGGATTCAGCCTGGCTGTTTGCTTGAGCATAATAAGTAGTTGAATTAATAATCTTAATTCCGTACTTAGTTGCAAACTCAGCCACATGTCCCCTAGTAAACACCGAACCTTGATCGACAGTTATTGTTTCAGGAATTCCAAAATGACGGACAATTTGTTCTTGTATGAACTCAATAATGTCTGACTGCTCAACACTTTTCATTGGCTTAACTTCTGCCCACTTGGTAAAATAATCTGTAGCCACAATGATGAACCCATGCAGTCTTGACGAGGGAGGATATATTTTGCCAATTAAGTCCATAGCCCATCCTCTGAACGGCCACGGCTTTACTATTACATGCAGATCTATGGCTGGTACTCTATGAATTGGGCCATGTCTTTGGTATAAAGGCAATCTTTTAGTATTGTAGGCCAGTAATGGCCGTGTCTCCTTATTAGCCATCTCATTTTGTGCCAGCTTGGTGTGCTCCACATATCCCCTCATGCACCTCTGGCATACTTAGCCTTGCTTCATGCAGGCTTAAACACCTAAGTAGCATGCCGTCTAAACCTTTTCTATATAATTCCTCGGCCATCACCACGTATCTGTTTGATGCTATTTTTAACTTCTTATCACTCCTCAAATTAGGAGTTGTTAAGTATTACAAAAACGGGGTTTGCTAATCGTCAGGTTGTTTTTCAACATGCATGACGTCTATCGGCTCGAGCCTCCTTTTAACAGACAGCTGGGATCTTTTTTGGACCGAGATGGTTCTTTCGATCATCCTTTCCAGGATCCTTAGCCTTAATGCTATCAGAGCCATTTCATTGGCTTCCTCATTTTGTTCCTGTGGACAGTGAGATAACATCACGTCATCAAACTCTTCCATCAACTGGTAGGCTACTGCATATAATGGCATAAGCTGCCAACTTAGGTATTTATACTTGCCCCCTGGTTGATTGATAACCAACTGTGAATCTCCTATGATAAAAACCTCTTTCGCACCCATGTCCAACAGGATTTCCATTCCTATGATCAGTGCTTCGTATTCGGCCTGATTATTAATGCAAGGAAACTCTAGTTGAAAGGCATATTCTTGCCTATTTCCTCCTGGCGGTATACTAATTATACCTGCCTCACTTGCTGTCTCCGTCCTTGACCTGTCAAATATTACGGTCCATGGTAGCAATCCCACCATGTTTGACTAATGTATTACATTTGATCCTACCGTAGGATCACTGGATGGATGATGGGCCAGAAAATCATTTATCACTTGGCCATTTACTGCATTTTGAGGGATGTAAATGAAAGTGAAATCTAGCAATGCCAAAATCCATTTGCCTATCCTCCCTCTCATATACGGTTTGCTTAACATGTACTTGATTACATCCGTTGGGGCAATTACCAATACCGTAGAGGCTACTAGGTAATGTCTTAGTTTGACGGCTGTGTAATACAATGTTAGGCACAACCTCTCAATGGCCATGTAGCTTTGTTCGACCGGTAACAAGAATCTACTTAGATAATATACGGCCTGTTCATGCTTTTGATCATTTTCTTGTGCCAAAAGGATTCCAATGGACTTCTCAGCTGCTGATGTATAAACTTCAGTGGCCTTCCTTTCTTTGGAGGAATCAACAATGGCGGGTTTGTCAAGTACTCTTTTATGGCCTCGAATGCTTGTTGATGTTGTTCCTCCCATCTATACTCTTCTTCTTCCTTTAAGCGTAACAAGGAGAGAAGGAAATTAGTTTTCCAGCCGAATTGGATATGAACCTCCTTAAGAAATTAATTTGGCCAAAGAATCTCTGCAATTCATTTTTATTACTCCGCGGGCAAGCTTTTGAGATAGCTTTTACTTTTCTATTGTCTATCTTGATTCTTCTTTGGTGTACCAAAAATCCCAAGAAGTTTCCTGTCGAAACCCAGAATGCACATTTTAGGGGGTTCATCTTCAGTTTGTGTTTATGCATTCTTTCGAATGAGGCATTTAAGTGTTTGAGGTGTTCGGCTATTTCTACCGATTTTACAATTATGTTTGTTGCGCCCCAAGTTCGAGATATAGGATCTCAAGGATTTACGAGGAATGATCTTCGGATCCACCATGTGGACGCAGATAACAATCTCCATTCTTACCACAAACCTGGTTAATCAGAGTCTAAATAACATGAACAACAGAAGTCTGTATAAATTTAAACCGAAGTCTAATCCAAAATAACAAGCTATAATTATCCAATGTAAACTAACTATGTTATTACAATTCCTGCCCCAGTGGGGTCAAAACAAAGTTCATAAAATAAACGTCATCCATCATGTATCTAGACAGAAGTAAATCTCCTCTCCAAGCAATCAAGTCAACCAAACTGATTACCTGTTTCAACAAAAGGATCAGCTGAAGATTCATAGAGAAATTCAATGAAATTACAATGTTTATCTTCATGCATACGTAACAACACAATTAATTCATGCAAGTTCATTCAACAAATAATATTACAGTCAAATGTATTAGCATGCTCATCATCATACTAAACCTAACATATTTATTAAACATATAACATGTACCATGATAATCTCAAATCATTTTGAGAACCCATAATAAGTCAAATCATATCATTCAAATAGTTCACATGGTACCACCATGATACATCATAAGGTACACATGATCCCATTATGCATTCAACCAAATCCTTATAGTCCCTCTATAAATCCAAACTTGTCTTACATGATCCCATCATGCACATCACATCAATCACATAGTCCCACTATGTCTAATCCAAAATATCAACATGGTTCCACCTTGTCTCACAAACAAATACATAGTTCTACTATGTACACAAACAATCATCACACGGTCCCACCATGTACACACTACATAAGTAGTATAATGAACACATAGTCCCACTATGTTCTTAGATAACAATCACATGTACATGATCCCATCAAATATACAACACACAAGTAACATATAATAAATACATAGTCCCACTGTGTTCACAATACAATCGCATGGTCCCACCATGCAAAACAAACAAATTACAGTCCCACTATACAATACAGACACACACACATGGTCCAACCATGTAATACAAATACAATATGATATCAGTCACATAGTCCCACTATGTTTACAGTGATCACATGGTCCCACCATGCTTTCACACCGTATGTTCACATGGTCTCACCATGCTATCACATACTATATCCACATGGTCCCACCATGTCACATAAATAATCATTAATGTAATACAAGCACAAATACAATCAATCCTTAATGTAACACATGCACAAACACAATCAAGTGCAATGAGATGAGTATGATATGAAGTTATGCACAATGAATGCAGCAATAATGCAATGCAATGGTTTGTCAGACATAGTCCAACATAGGCATTCAATTCATTAACCATTATTTTAGGGACTCTAACCCACAGAATAATGCTTCAATCAATTAACCATTATTTTAGGTACTCTAACCCACAGAATAATGCTCCAATCAAATAACCCTTATTTTAGGGACTCCAACCCACGGAATAATGCTCCAATTAAGTAACCAGTAACCATTACTTTAGGGACTTGCACCCACGAAATATTGCTCCATGCTCAAAAAGTAGTCAATCCCATTGACTATCAGTGGATGTTTCAGCACCACACTTAAACATAACATGGATGCTCCCAGCATCACTCATAACAAAAAATAATACAATCATCTACATACAAGCAATGGATACCTCAGTATCAATCAAAACGAACAATGTCATAAGACAAAACACAATCCTGATCAGTGAATGCTACAAGCACCACACAGATCAACTTATATCCTATACAATCACTACTGACTATTATGATCCTATCATGTAGTCCAGTATACATGTCCATCTCATTTAAATTGAAATCACCTTAAATCTCATTTAGGGTTATTCCAAATTCCAGAATTTCAAACCTTATTGCACACTTCTAAACATTCGACCATAACCACAACTTTTGCACATAAACTAACTACACAGTCATGTGCACAACACATCCAGGGATCTACTCTCAAAAATTGAAACTCATTGGGCATTGGTAGGTGTTCGGTACGTACTAAAGGTCTTACCGAAGATCTCGGTTGATGGTTCGGTATGTACCGAACCTCGGTGGATGTTCCAGAGAGTTTTATGATTCTCGGTAGATGCTTTGGTATGTACCGAAGGATCCACCGAAGGTCTCGGTCGATGTCTTGGTATGTACCGAGCATCAATAGATGTCCCCAAGAGTTTCCCAACTCTCGATAAGTGTTTCGGCATGTATCGAATGACCTACCGAATGGTTCGGTAGATGTCTCGGCACGTACCGAGGTACCTACCGAACGTAGAAATTTATCCAGAATTGGTTTTCTACCTAAGGTTTTGTGCCCATGATCTCAAGATAGCATTTTTATGCTTCATAGCTCCAAATATAATACTCCAATACATCATGTAATTCATTTTACTTAATCTTATCAAACATACTCTACATATAATGATCTCCACACAAATCAATCTTCATATACATTTGAGTTAATTCCAGAAAATTCAGAATAATTCCTAAGAACTCATATGATCACTATAATTGTGATATTTCTCAACATAAGCCTGCTTATCATGTAAACACTCAATCCTACATAATATCATGCTTGAATTCAAATCATGCATACCATCTAGTAATTATAGCATTGATAAGATGCATGGATATAATCACCGTAAGATCAAAGAAAGTCCCTACCTTATCCGGGTTAGTAGTGATCTCTACCCTCCTCTATCTTTTCTTGTCATTTCAGGTGTTGTCCTATCAGGGTTCTCTTCCCTTTGTCTCCATCTTCAAGACAACCATTGTCATCATCATCACTCTCCTTATGGTCGTCGTATCCGACTTCCTTTTCACTCTCTTCATCTTCACTATCCTTCTTCTTCTTGCTCTTCCGGGGCTTCATCCCAAGATTATCGAGTCTCTTCCACTCTTCCACTCTTCTCTAATTCTCTTCTCTTCTCTCCTATTCTCCTCCCTCATTCTTTTTTCTTCTTTCTTTCTCTCATTCTCTCTTATTTTCTTCTTCCTACAGTAAGTCTTCCTATCTCTCTCCATTACTTCAGCCTTTTCCTTCTTTCCATAAGATCTCCTCATCTTCTTTCAGTAGAATCAAAACCAAAAAATTCTCCCTCCTTAGTTTGGACGTCCAAAAGCTAGAGACAATTTCTCTCTCTTCTCTCCACTAACTTAACCCACTAAAACACTATCTCTATTGGTTAGTAATAATTTGAATACCTTAAATTTGAATTTGAACTGTAGAGAATTAGTTATGTTTGGTTTCTACCTTAATTACCCTTAATTTAATATTAAATGTGTCTACGTCCTATTGGACTTTAATTGGGTTTTGGGCCCAATTCGTTAATCTTAGTTCTGGCCCTTATGGATTTGAAATCTAGCCCATTAATTAATTTTTCATTTAATTAATTAGTTGTCCCATAATTTCTTTTAATTGTTATTTAATCCAATCCTACTTAGGGTCATTCATTAAGTTCACACTGTATAATTAGTAAATTAATTAATTTAATTTATAATTAATCCAGTTGGGTGTTGGTCATTACAATGTCATCTATGTAGACCTTCATATTTTTGCCAATCTTGTCATGAAAAATACTGTTCATGGTTCTCTGGTATGTGGCTCCAGTATTTTTCAAACCGAATGGCATTACAACCCAACAATATAGGCCCGTTGGCCCTGGTCCTCGAAATGTAGTCTTTTTCTCATCTTCGGCCGCTATATTAATTTGGTTGTAACCTGAGTGTCCATCCATGAACGATAATACTTGGTTCTTGGCCGCCCCATCTACCAATAAATCATCCATAGGCATTGGATATTCATCTGTCGGGATTGCCAAGTTGAGGTTTCTATAGTCAATGCACACCCTGATTTTGCCATTCTTTTTCATTACAGGTACTACGTTCGAAACCCATTGTGCATAACAGACTGGTCGGATGAAGCCTACTTTAAGCAGCCTCTCAATATCTTCTTTTATATTTTCTGTTGCTTCGGCTGTCATCCTTCTAGGCAGCTGTTTATGGGGTCTATAGCCGGCTTTCAAAGGTAACCGATGTTCAACCAACTTTTGGTCTAAACTTGGTAATTCATGATAGTTCCAAGAAAAATAGTCTTGGAACTCAACAAGTAATTCTATTAAGTGACGATTATATAGATCTTGAAACAAACTACTTATGTACACTGGCCGATGGTCGGTCACACTACCTAACTCTATTTCTGTTAATCGGTCTTGTACCTCAGCCTTTACGTGGTCCAATTTACCAGGGGCCGCCTCGATATCCTGCATGGACAATCCTTCAGTTGTGTTTGCATCATCTTCAGTGATACATTCAATCGATGTGACCGATACTTCTTCATCTAGCTACTTTTCGTTCATATAAACTTTCAAACATAACATGGTGGTCTTAACTGTGGCCAACCTCTCTTTCTCCCTTTGTCAATTCATTATGGCACTTCCTCTATTTTATAATCCCAGCTTGACCGATAGGGAACTATCGCTATCAGTCTCGCTTTCTCCTAGCTTAGTTCATTATCGACCATTACGGAAATTCCTGTCTGTCGACCATGTCTACTATCCTTTGCAAACTTCACTAGACATATCTCTCCTCTGTACATTAATGCTTCGGTCGAATTAGAATTTGCCAGAAAAGGTTGCTCGTTAGGTTTGTCAATCTCCACCTTGTTTTCATTCCAAAAAATTAGGAATTGATGAAAGGAGGATGGTATGCACATATTTGAATGAATCCAATCACGTCCTAGCAACGCGTTGTAACTGGAGGACGATTCTACTACGAAGAAAGCAGTCAAACCTCTCTTCTGCCCAATCTCCAATTCCACTGGCAGCACTCCCTGAGTGGTTGAAGTTCCTCCTGCAAAATTTGTGACCGTTATGGGATGGAAACTCTCAAACTTCACCCCTACCTGGCTATACGGATTTTGTTCTTAGTAGATGCTGGCCAGAGTGGCCATTGTGGCTCCTTGGCCTACTTCTTCTTTACTATCTGGCTCGACATATTCTTCCCTTGCTTGAAAAGATGTTGGCAGCATAAAGACCATATTGTAATCCATGGTCATCGGAGGAAGCGATCCAAATTGAATGGTTTGGGTCTCTTCTGTGTTGGTCTTCTCTTCCGGGGAAGTATCACCCGTCAATGGCGATCGTTCCGGAGCATCGGTACCCTGGAATTGGGCCAGAGGGCCAGAAGTTGATCCAACAACAGACCGTCGTCTTCTTCCAAGAAAGTAAGCTCTGAAGACATTTCTTTCTTGTCTTGGGCTTTTGACGTTTGCTCCTATTTTGGTGCTATGGTTTGTGTAATATCCCGAGTTCGGATTATTGAATTAATTACGCTTAATGGCATAATTAATTCAGATAATTATGATCATC
>JAUPMG010129942.1:0-11521 GCA_031762675.1 Pachysandra terminalis | reverse complement strand
AAACTAAATCAAAAACAATTAGTAATATATTATAAAAAAAAAAAAAAAATCTTTATTACATATAAATGCACATTTCAAACAAAAAGTCTTCTTACACAACAATCTTCAGAGTAAGAAAATAGCAAATAAAAGAAGAAGAAGAAGAAGAAGAAAATGAATATTAACCCAGCCAAACAAATACTCCTCTTTCCTTCCATTTTATTTTTCTTTTCTTTTTTGAAATTAGTTGGTAATTTGACGGAGTCTATTTGTATTTTCTTTTTCTTTTTTTCATCATTCCTTCCTTAATCTTTCACTATCTTTTTTATTTTTAATCAGTATCCAGTGTATCGAAACAGTATCGAGCATATTGAGACTGTAACAGCCGTATCAGTAATGTATCGACCGGATACACTGTAAGAAGATACGTATCGTATCTTAATGTTGTGCATCGTGCCATATCAGTCGATACACGATACTTATTGACCAATACGGCATAATATTTTAAACCATGGTTAGATCATAGTTAGTGCTTTGTTAATCAATGTTAAATCATTATTAGTTCACTATTAATCAACGTTGATCATTGTTAGATCGTTGTTAATCAATATTAGATCATTGTTAGTTCACTGTTAATCAATGTTAGATCATTGTTAGTTTACGAGTAATAATGTTAGAAAAAATTTTAATTCAATTAATGTTAGGTCAATGGTACTATGCTATTCACTCTTGATGGTTTTAATATTTTACTTGAAATAAATACGATTTCCAGTAGTCCCATAGCTTTTTGCATGTCACAATGGCCAGACATAATTTAATGGTTCATTAATGTTTTAGAGTAAGCTATATAATGCTGTTGATCTAGATTATTACTATTATATAGACTTATAGAATGATATTTGTTCCATAATGCAGATTGAGTTCAATTGCATTCTCACATTGAATAGATTATCCTGTGCCGAGGAGTGTGATTCGGGTTTTCAACCGTAGTCTATGTTCTGAGTCACTTCTATGATTGTGCTGAAAGTTGTAATTGCGTATTCATACATCTTCATTGCCGGATGGAGTGACATTTTAAATCAAGTCATATCAGTCTGAACATCGATGTAATTGGGTGCAAAAGAATGCCTGATTACATCTATATGGATTTCCAAGAACCTTAAAGTTTAAACAAGCGCAAGAGAACCCCAGTGAGATATGTATGTTATTAGAACTCAGAAGTAGGCTTACATATGGGATTGAACCTAGTAACATGCAACTACAGAGGCTAGGCAAAGCATTGAACTATGTGAAGAGGAACCAAGACGAGTCATTGGCTAGTTGTAAAGCTAATGTGAGATCATTAGGTTTACAATCCAAGTAATTTGTCTAAGAAAGAGCTACATAGACCTAGCCTTACTATCTTATCCTCTTTTAACATATACTCAATAGATTTGCATTAATTAAGGTAAAACTATTTGAAGGAGGCCAACCCTTTCTCGGCTTAGATGGAAGCTGCTTAAAAGAACTATATGGAGTCTTATTAGCAAACAATAGCACTAGAAAATAACAATTCAAAGGCCTTTGCTATGGTTGAGACAGACGAAAAACAGTTAGTCCTTCCTCCATAACCTATATATGTTCATTGGGATTGCGGAAGAGTGGCCACTGGCCATAGATCATTATAACAGATTGCCAAAAGGTAGAAGTATCCTTTTACTGTACATAATTGATTTACTTTGTAGATTTTGTACTAACATGGTATTTAGGTAATGAATACATTTATAACCTCTAACCACACATATTGAAGGTGAGTTGTCATGGACTTTCTCGTGTATGCTTCTGAGTATCTTAGAAGCATGTCATGAAGTAATACCTAATGTTACTCACCTTTACTTAAGGCTGTCCACGTGCCGAGCTAGATCAGCTTAAGAAGAATTCCATGAAGTACTGCCCAATGTCACTCACCGTTACATAAGACTGTTAACGAGCCGAGCTAGCTTGGCACATGCTCAAGCTTGGCTTTGAGCCAACTCGACTTATGATCGGACTCAGGTCACATGAACCAAGCTTGAACTCAATAATTAGGCTCGCGAGCCAAGCCCAAGCTTAAAAAGAAGCTCATTTCCTTAACAAGCTTGAGCCGAGCTTCAGCGAGCTCAGCTCCATTAATTTCTTATGCAACATATTTATAATTTTATATTAGTCATAAAGTAAAATAATGTAATTGAATTTTAAAATATATATTACGCTTTATAGTTCTAATTTTTTTGAAAGTTATGTATTCCCAATTCATAGACTTCGTAGTTTTTTAATTAACAAGCTTTGTACTCATATGGCCAAACAATAGTATTGGACCAAGCCAAGTTGAGCTGAGCCAAGCCTGTGAAAAGTCTTAGCGATCCTGAGCGCAAATAATTTTAACCAGCCAAAGCCTTACTCAAGGTTTATGAGCCCAACCCTAGTACGACAAGCTCAGCTCAGGTTGGATTGTTTACAGGCATACCTTTATTGTGGGCGACACCTTCTAGAAAAATTTCAATATATTGTGTATGTGATTGCAACTCCTGAATTTGTTCTGGTCTACATCCCAGGCATAAACGTTGTACGATTTTAATGTTGCTATGGACAAAATGAAAGGTTTATCAGTGAATACATACAATTAGGTAAAGGCTGTATTACTTTCTGCTTGATCAATGCATGCATTTGATCCCCAGCTTAAGAATGATCACCTTACGAACAATATGATAAAATCTTTCAATCATTGGATAATTGAGCTAGGGGAAAACGAATTGAGGATTGATTTAATACCATATGGATGAGTTGCATGAGTAAGATCTGAAGTAGGTACCAGCATGCCATACTGGATTGATTCAATTACCCCAAAGTGATTGGCATATTGGATGTATCGATCAAAAAAATTGGCATATTGGTTGTTGTGAAGAAAGCTTAAGACTTGCCAGCTTCTATTTGATGGAATGGATAAGTATGAAGTGATGGGATGATGATTATACATATATAGTCAAAATGACCATTGTATCGTGCATATGTCGGGTTTGGGAACTAATTATGAAACCAGCAAGCATGTGGCTGCATGTATTATAGATCATGTGGAAAAGTTTTGTGCAACTTGCCATTTAGAGGACATGTATTTGAGGGGCATGATACCATGATACATTCCCTTTGCCTGATGAGAAAACGTGGCCTAACGTGCAGCATAAACTTGTAGGACCACCACCCCTTCGTCATCTAACTGGACAACCTAGGGAAAAGAGAAGTAGAAGAGCCTAGCTCTAGGAGCCAGTCACATGAGTTGAGTAACATCCGTTCTAGTTATTGTAAGCAATTAGGGTCCAATAAGTGAACATGCCACCGAATCCTAAGAAGTAAAGGTTCATTTCAATCTTCACGGAACTCAATATTAGAGGAGGTAAGAAAACAAAATATATTAAAAAACATATTAGAAAGCAAGTCACGTGGAGGAAACTGGGAATGTATCTATTTTACACATTAAGCACACTTTCCCTAGTCTTGAATTTGTGAAGAAACCACAACCTCTCACAGTAGTCAAAGTCATACCCACCTTGGGGTTACTTAATCAATCTATGTCATAACATGCTAATACTTACTTTCGATTTTACTCACCTAACTCATCCGTATAACATTAACCAATCTAACAATTGTTCTGCCCCCAATGCTCACCTATCCAATTATTGAAAGATTCTGTAATGTTTTGTAAGGTGACCATTCTAAGTCGGGGATCAAATCGATGCCTCAACCAATCATATAATGGTATAACTTTCACCCAGTCATGTGCCTTTATTGATAAAGCCTTCATTTTGTCCATAACAGTTAAAACCATACAGTATATATGCTCGCACAAGGACACAAATTCTTCAATTATAACCATACAGTATATTATGCATCGTCTTGAAATTGTTATACAACTGTCGGGCACAATAACGATTGACATTGGGCATTGCCTCACAAAATACCTCCAAGATATCCTGAAACATACAAATAAACATACTCAACTAAATATGTATGATTAAAGGCTATAAATGTAACCATTACTTCATTTTTTATTTTTTTTATTTTTTTTTTGGTGGGGAGGGGGGTGTGTTAAAGAACAGAAGAGATTTATATTACTATCAAGAAGATACTAAACAGGAGAGAGATCTCCCTCCTATATCTCATTACAGAACATCAGTTATAAAGCTTGTTGGACGGTATCCATGTCCTATTACATTGAGTTATAGCACCTCGTTTGGCCAACAAATCTGCGAATCCATTCGCTTCCCTGTAGACATGTACAAAGCTGGTTCAAAAAACTATCTTTAACTACATTTTCTGAGTACCACAAGGCTCTAGAGCCATTGTTTAACATTTGGATAGCCAAAGAAACCAATACCTAAAAATGTAATTTCAGGGATAATTTATTCTTTTGATACGTCATAGAATACATGGCTGCTCCTCAATGATCCCAATGAAGGTTTTAAATTTCGATTTCGCCTGTGATTTTGCCAAGAGGGCTGGCGAATGTTTTCCAAAATTTCACCAGATTTCCCCAAAATGGGAAAATATCACCATTTCACAAAATAGAAAATAGCAAAACTTTCGACAACACGCCGTGGCACACCGGCGAAATTTAAAACCTTGATCCCAAAGACCATATGCAGGTGATGGAGGAAGGAACAACTACTAAGGCTAATCATTGGATGGACTAAGGCCAGGCTGGACACTGAGTGTAACAGTCATTAAGGCTGTCCAAACCCACCAATGAAAACATCGAGTCAAGACAAGCCGGACGATCAAACCTTAAATTAAAACAAAAAGGGGAAGAGGAGGAGGAGAGGTATTCTCTTATTTTCATACAATATTAAATAAAGATCGCACATGCAACATTAATAAGTGTAATAATATAAAAACAACCTATTTAATACTAATAGGAACTACAAATTCATCATAATTTATGCAAATAATATTGTTAATATTGGCTTTTTAAAAGCATGTTTATGTGTAATATAATATATAATAGTATTAAAAACATTATATACACAACTTCTAGCAAAGCCAGGCTTGACCAGGCTTTTATATACCTAACCAAGCCTGCCCAATATTTTAGTCGACCTTAAAAATGATATATGTCCAAGCCCGTCAAACATTGGGCCAGGAAGGCCGCTCAGCCATGAACAGCCTCACCAACTACCCATTATTTCATTTTAGCGTTTCCAATTTCCATATTCATCGCATCATCCTCATCACAAATAAATGTGATTATTCAAATTTTAAAATGAAGTGGCTCTTATGGCAAACACATAACTAGCTCATCTTTTTCTTCAATGTATATCTCTCTTATTCCTTTGAACACGTTGAACATCTTTAACATATCAGATCATTAGTAAACTCCCTTACACTCCTCGATCCAAGGATAATATCTTCAATTGTGAGAATGTAATTGACCTCAATCCCCGTAACGGCACAGATATCATCAAATGGCTGCGTTTAATTTGGTGGATTTCCAGGGAAAGGAAAGTATTCTTTACTTCTATTTGTTTCCCTTTGCTTGTGAAAGGAAAAATGTGTGGGGTTCTGATGTTTCCTACATGCCCCACATTTTCTTCTCATCCAAATATCCCCAAAAGTGATTAAAAGTTACATTACACATTCTTGTCCCTCAATTTTGCCTAAAAAAAACTTTTTTTTTTTTGGAAGGTAAATAGTTTTCCATTATATTAAAAAAAGAGTATACATGAACGTTTAACAGCCACAATTTGGCCTCACTAAGGCAGAAAGCTCCCATAACACCACAAGCTTCTAAACCAGACCAAACTAGTCCAAAACACATCAGTCACTAACAAAAGGACTGGGGTCAGACGTTAGACTCAAGCTTATATCAGCAGGTAGTTCCTATAGAACATAACCAACAAACACATGTTAGCAACAAGCACCACCAAGCAAAGCAACCAAGGAATACAAGAAACACCGAGTCTTCTATATCCACAACAAGAAGCCCCACCAAGCTTCAGCAGCAGCAAACCAGTAGAACAAAGAATTACAAAACCTAAGCATCCCAGCTACCTCAACAACACAGCAACAAAATCCTCAGATCAAACAAAGGAGACCACACACAACCTTCCAACAAACATAGGTACCCCTTCACAGCACCCTGCACGCTTCAGCAGCAGCCTAACTAAACATAGCCTAGTATACAGTGCACGCATGATCACTGGTTTCAATAGATTGAAACCCTACACCCTAGTGCTACCTTATCAAAAAACGCAACTTTAAACGATATAAAAACAATAAATAAATAAAACACTAACAAAGTCCCTAGTTAAAACCCCAACAGCAACCCAGCAAGGCTCTATAACTTGTAAATCTTACCGCAACAAATATGCTTCTAGGATCGTTGGAAATGCTCCTACCATAACCCTAGATGCTTCTACGGTGATTATGATGCGGCTATAGTAATCCTAATGCTGCAATAGTGGTTGAAAATGTGACTATAGTGCTCAAAAACGTTGCTACAGTGCTTGCAATTTGAAAACACACAAAAGCATATGCTTCAGAGGCTGAAGAAGGTCCAATAAGGAATATGGTGACACTGCCCCGAGAAAGGCGGCTACAATAGTGACCATATTGGGTATGGAGGTGAGAGGAAGATGAAAGGGGTGAATATGAATGTGTTGTAAACACTTAATAACATTGGAACTAGTCGAAAATTTGTCAGACAAAAACTACTATTTTATTCTTTCTTACAATAACCTTTTCTGAATGGGGGCAATACAGTACAAGGACCCATTACATTAATGGCATCCATGAAACTACCCTGAAGGGAGGTCACTGTAAATTCAGAAAACATAGGGGTTCTAACTGGATTTTCGAGATACGTTGGAGATGCAAGTGTAATTTACCCTAATATAATGCCTAATGCCAAAATGAAAATAAACCTATAGAGAAAAGGGCAGGCCAAAGTGATTGTATTCCCAGCCCTATAGTTGGAGAGTTTAATAAAGCTGTCGATGGCACAACCAAATTGGTCAATTATCTTTAAAATAATGGTGGACCAATGCTTCATCAGAAAGGAAGATACAGTGGAATGCTAACCTAGGACTAATATGGGTGACATTAATCATTATCTGGTCAGGCATTTTGAAAGAAGCATAAATTATTACAATTCATTATACATAATTTACATAAGAGCATTAAAAGTAGCAGTGTACAAAACTCTTTCAGTGCCAACTATGCGTATATAAAGCAGGATATAAGGCCCATGCCTTCTTTACAAGCATGGCATTCATCAATACCAGCCTGCAGGTATTGTGTGCACGTAGATGTCATAAAAATAAAAACTGATAAATGTACCCGAGCTGTCTCTCCAGGCTTGACAGAAGGTTCCACGCTGTCACGCCCGTAACTGTTTTTAATATGCATCAAAAACATTATTAAGAATATGATAAAGAAATATTGCACCATTCATGTACTTTTCAGATTTAGAAAAAAGAAGCACAATATAATTTAAAAATGGGCATGGCAACAACAAATCTAAGGTGGTTGATAAAGGTTAACATATTCCCCTAATAGCATTTTGTGTGCACCGATGATACAATAGCTCAAAATATTCAAGTTGATTAAATTATTAACAATTTATTCAACAGGTATAACCAAGTGAATAAGCTGTGACTGGCTAAAAACACCTACAAATAATACAACAGATATTTTGCAACTATAACCAATAATAGCATTTTGTGTGCACCGATGATACAATAGCTCAAAATATTCAAGTTGATTAAATTATTAACAATTTATTCAACAGGTATAACCAAGTGAATAAGCTGTGACTGGCTAAAAACACCTACAAATAATACAACAGATATTTTGCAACTATAACCAATAACACTACCATGATTACATCCATCTCTTTGATGCTATTTAGGCTGTCGACAATTCCTGATACTGAAGAGATTTTGAGAAGACCTTATTTATAGCTATTCTCCTATACAAAGCATCGAATAATAAAAACTGTTGGCGCTAGTACGTACATAACTTACATTGGGAAGAAAGAACAAAAGGATTATTGAGAGACTGTTGGCTAGTACGTACATAACTTACATTGGAAAGAAAGAACAAAAGGATTATTGACTCTCAGAGGGATTCATACAATAACTTGAATCTTTAATTTACATTTTTCCCCAACTACAAACTTTGCAGGGTACTCCCACAAACAACTCTATTGCCAAATTTATCTAGGCAAACAAAGCTTTCTCAACCTAAATCTTATTTATTTTTCTCTCATATTTATTTGGCTATTTGAGGCAATGTCCCTTAAGAATATTCTCATTGCAAATCATTCGATAGGACTCGGTAGCATGGTTTCACGGATCAAACGATACCGGTCGATACCGGCCAGTCCGAACCTGGACCAGACCATAGCGGTTCGGTTCCAACCCGCGATACAAAGGATTGTATCACTGGGTTATGGACCGGCGGTCCGGCAACCAATGCCGCTGGTCCGGCAGCTCGACGATCGGTCCAGTGACGGTCTGAAATGTTTTCAATTTTTTTTTTTTTTGCTTTCTGTACCAGATCCGGACCGGCCTGTACCAGTTCGAACCGGAACCAGACGGGATCGGTCCAGTCTCCGATTCCAGTTTATTAAACCTTTCTCGATAGACCACACTCTCAATCACTGCGGATACTCAAGCAGAATATGTATCAGTCTCGCCAGAACCAGACTGGCGGTCAGCTGACCAGTTCCGGCGGTCCGACGACTGGTCCCGCCGGTCCAGCGTCTGGTACGGCCGGTCCGACAACCGATACCGCCGGTCCGGCGACTGGTTCCTGTCGGTCTAGCAACAATTAGAATTTTTTTTTTTTTGCTTTCTGTACCGGATGGGATCGGTCCGATCTCCGATTCCGGTTTGTTAAACCTTGCCTTGAAGGACTAATAAAAGATAGTCTATCAGCAGGAAAAAAGGACTTTATGGGAATTGTAACATTTCCCTATTAACTGGATGATATCAAAAGACAACTGGACTTTCAAAGACAAGGAAGCATCTGGGACACATTGAAAGTCGCAATTTTAGACTTATACGCCACTGGCCTTTGGTGCTAAGAGAAAGTAAATGGACATCCCATTCAACTTTTTCTTTTTCTAGTCAGAATGCAATACTTTGCATCCAAAACTATGCTAATTCTTTGTACAGATATGGCTGAAGGGGGTTATTTCCTGAGCTTTTCTGTATTTGCATGGTATACATTAGGCTTTCTTTTTCCTTTTATTTTATTTTCTTGGTGAATAGTGAAGAAAGTTTATGAAAAAGGTAGAAAATACAGAAAAACAGGTTACACATGTAGAGTTACCTTTCAAAGACACTAAACACCAAACATAAAAAAGATCAAAAAAAATTGTTGGAGCGAATCAACTGAAACAAAATAATGACAAAAGATCTTCCCTGTAACATGCCAACAACACTAATCTCCCTAAAGCATCTCCTCCGATGGTATCCCACAAAACATGACTTCACGCCTGCCTCCTCTCACGGCCAACCTGTCAACTACACAATAGGTGGATCTTGGGACATGATGGAATGAGATGTTCAAATCATTAGCCAAAGAATTTACCAACTGGACAAGGTGACTAAGCCTCCACAAAAACATGGTACAACCCCATCATCCATGTTATAAGATATTTGAAGAGTCCACCTCCACCTCAAGGGATCGAAACCCTAGGATTTGGCCTCTCTAGGGCCCATATAAAAGAGAGCACTCAACTCCGCCAACACTTGATTCCCTACCAATATCGAACCAGAAAAAGCATAATTCGCCGTCTTCTTCTTTAGTGATGCATCTTCGTCTTCTTTGATGGTGAGCCTTCGCCCTTTCTCTATTTCCTCTCTCTCTCTCTCCCTCGTCTTCTTCTCCTCTTTCTCCATCTTCGTGTCCCCATGGCGAGTCCTCGTCCTCTCTTCCCCTGTTTTCTTCTACGATGGGTGGTCGCGATTTGCCCCAACCTGAATCGCAACCCCCAATCCCTTTGCCTTCTTCCCCTCTTTCTTCTATTCCGCCTATTCCGTTGTCGTTCGCCGACGTTCTTAATCGTCCTCCTGAAGTGGGGGTTGTTGCCGATCATCTGACTGCTACCAACTGTGGCTCGAGATTGACCAGGTCAAAATGGTCATTCTCGATTGAAAAAAGGTTTTCTCGGTTGAGTCGATTAGATTTGGTGCCAAGGAATGAGTCGAGCTGTCTGAACTCAACAGTGGTCGTGTGTGTTCTTTGGCAATGGATCTTAATACTCTTAAATGGATGGGTTGTGCTGAGGCTGTTGTTTCTAGTAAACGGGCACTCTTCAGGAAGTGGGTGATGCCTGATAGAACTTTCTGTTTGGATATCAAATCCAATGCTGGGGGGAAGAGTTACGATTAACTATGTTCTCGTTTCGGAGATACCACCGCTTATTCATTCCGACTGGTCGGAGGTCGTGGGGTTGGGAATTGTGTGACAAAAAAATTGTGGAATGGGCAGAGGCACTCCGTCCAGCTGCTGGTGTATCTGTCCCTCGTGCAGTTGAAAGCTCTAGCAATGGGGTTTCTGAGTCTCCTGCTCTAGAGGTTCGTCCCAAGTTGTGAGAAATTTAATTTAGGTGAATGTCTTTATCCTTTGTGTAGTATATTATATATAGATAACTTTACAGTACAAGGAGTCTAGGAGACGAGTGAGTCTTAGATCTTATGGACTTTATCAGTAACAAGCTAACAAATTTAAAAAGTAAATGGCAAGGACTCTAGGAGAAGAGTGAGTCCTAGATTTCAAGGACTTTATCAGTAACAAACTAACATATATAAAAACTAAAAAGGATGTTTAAACAAATATAATTTGTACTAATGCTATAAATTATATATATATTTAATCATGTACTGATGTTTTTAGTTAACAGATTATAGATTCAAAAAAAGTAAAAGCCTTACTGACCCTGATAAATGTTGTATGCTTTATTGAAAAATAAAATGTTAAGGAACGAAGGGAAACATAAAGAGTCCACAAGAAAAGATATTTAGACAAGAAGACAGAGTACCCATGAAAATATAGTAACAGGTAGAGGGTGAAAAAGTTGAACATTGTAACGATTGGATTTCTAGAGTTGCATCGAATCGTTGGAAACTACTGGCGATTTTCAAAAAACGGGACAAGGAAAATATAATGCTACATAAAGAGTATTGTTGAAATGAATAATAAACAAACACTTTAATGGCCCAATTGGCTCGTGGAATTAAAGGTGGAACTGGGGCTGGAATTGGAATTGGGGCCTCCAAATTCAATTTTTCCATTTGGGAGTGCATTAAGGAATTGGAATTTGAATTCTACATGAATTCCACAGAATTCATTTGTAGGCTATTTTTGAAGCTGCCGAATTCACAAGGGGAGTCTGTTAATTGCAATTCTCTCCCCCGTGGATTTCAAATGGATGCGGCACTGGGTCGGGTTGGTCGGATTTACCACCTCTGTCTTTAACACAAAAAAATTAAAAAATCATTTTTATACCCTTCTCATCATCCCC
>JAUPMG010129921.1:0-11522 GCA_031762675.1 Pachysandra terminalis | reverse complement strand
AAGGTCCTTGATTCGATCCAAAACTGTTTAAAAAGGTCCTTGACTCGATCCAAAATTGTCTTAAAAGGTCCTTGATTCGATCCTAAACAGTCTACCAAGGTCCTTGATACGATCCTAAACTGTCTACAAAGACCCTTCATGCAATCCTAAACTGTCTACAAAGGTCCTTGATTCAATCTTAAACTGTCTACAAAGGTCCTTGATTCGATCCTCAGGTACCAAATCAAGTCTAAACAATATATATTCACATCCATAACACCGAAATCATGCACAAGCAATAAACACCTTAGTCAAACCTATTTTTATGAGGATTCAAGCATAAATCATTGTTACACACAATAATCACCCAAAACAGAAAAGCTTGAAATATCGATTTCGATAAGAGTACTATACGTATTCCAGCAACTTACCTGAATCTTCTTTGGTCTGGGAAAAAAGCCTCCTTTGATGGTTTTCTCTTCAAATCGTGGCTGCAAATGACACAATCCACACCAAGATTCAGATTCCACGATCGTCCTCTTCTTCTCTTTTCTCCTCTACAACTCTCTCTAATCTCAGATCTACATTCAAACAAGGATGAGGTGAGAATGGATATCTCCTCTTTAATCCTTCTCTTACCAAAACAAAAGCACCACCTTCCATAACTACTCGCACTATCAACTGATTGCGTGTGCAGAATCTCCACTAATTGAATTTTATTTCATTCAGCCCTTCAATTCCTTAAATTATCAAAGTAACGCAAAGTATATAGTTTATATTACACAAACAATCTAAATGTATATAAATTTTATTTATATACTAAATAAATTCAGAAAAATACCATTAAATCACATAAATTCAAATCAATAAATATGTGTGATCTCTTAGTGAATTTAGGTCCTTACAACCTGCCTCCCTTAAAAGAATTTCGTCCCCGAAATTGCGTACCTCAATCCGTGAACATGTATGGATAATGCTCCCGAATCTCCGACTCTCGCTCCCAAGAAGCTTCCATCTCATCATGATGCCCCCATTGGATTTTCACCAACGGTATAGTCTTCGTCCGCAATACTTGCTCTTTTCGGTCTAGGATCCGCATCGGCTTCACAACATAAGTCATGCCTTCTTGAAGTTGCAACTGCATCCAATCTTGCACATGAGAAGGGTCTGGCTCATATTTTCGTAGGAGTGATATGTGATATATATCATGAATAGTCCAGCTTGCGCTTCAGTAGCACCACCCACAAACGGATGGTAAGATCGAGGTGCTTGCCGAATCGCATTACGCCCTTCAATGGGGAAACCTTGAGAAACACCCGATCTCCAACAACAAACTCTAACTCTCGTCTTCTTTTGTCCACGTAGCTCTTCTGTCTACTCTATACTGCCCTCAATCTCTCCCGAATGAGCTTCACTTTATTAATACTCTGTTGTACGAGCTCAAGTCCAAGAATTCTGTCTTCGCCCACTTCGGCCCAACACACAGGTAAACGACACGGGCGGCTGTACAAAGCTTCAAAAGGTGCCATGCGTATACTCGCATGAAAGCTGATGTTGTATGAGAACTCCACTAATGGCAGATGCTCTCCCCAACTTCCAACAAAATTCATCACGCAGGCTCGCAATATGTCCTCTAGAACTTGGTTGACTCTCTTGGTCTGACCATCCATCTGATGGTCACAATAACCTCAGAACCCCAAGATTGACTCCCCGCAAGTAGGCTAGATGCCTTCAGGTCAAATCTCGCTTCCAAAGTCAATAACAACCATCAGAACCCCAAGATTAACTCCCCATAAGTAGGTTAGATGCCTTTAGGTCAAATCTTGCTTTCGAAATCAACAACAATCAATGGTCGAAGCCCCACATCATCCACCTAGGTCATCCTCAAAATTCCCAAACTACTGTTCAACATACAGGGTCTTCGGTAGGTTGGTCGGTAGGGTCATTGGTGGACCGAAGTCTACTGAACCCTCAAATTGAACTAAAAACAACTCTCTATCGATGGAGTCATCGATGGACCGAGAGGGTCTATGAAATCTCAAGAAGTTCGGTGGAGTGGTCGGTGTACCGACACCTGTCGAACTCCTTTTTTCAACTAAAATATGCTCTTTGTCGACAGAGTGGTTGGTGTACCGACGTCTGCCAAACTGTGTGAATCAGGGTATTTTCTGGGTTTTCTCTAGGTTTCAAAATCTAACTCCTAAGGTACCAAATCAATTCTAAACAATATATATTCACATCCAAAACACCAAAATCATGCACAACCAATAAACACCATTCAAACCTATCTTTATGGGGATTCAAGCCTAAATCATTGGTAGACACAATAATCACCCAAAATAGAAAAGCTTGAGATATCGATTTCGATAAGAGTACTATACGTATTCTAGAAACTTACCTGAATCTTCTAAGGACTGGGAAAAAAGCCTCCATTGATGGTCTTCTCTTCAAATCGTGGCTGCAAACGACACGATCCACACCAAGCTTCAAATTCCATGATCATCATCTTCGTCTCTTCTCTCCTCTGCAACTCTCTCTAATCTCAAATCTGGATTCGAACAAGGATGAGGTGAGAATGGAAATCTCCTCTTTTAATCCTCCTCATTACCAAAACAAAAACACCACCTTCCATAACCGCTCGCAAGATCAACTGATCGCGGGCCCAGAATCTCCACTAATTGAATTTTATTTCAATCAGCCCCTCAATTCATTAAATTATCAAAGCAACCCCAGGTTTATAGTTTATATTACACAGACAATCTAAATGCATATAAATCTTATTTATATACTAAATAAATTCAGAAAAATACCATTAAATCACATAAATTCAAATCATTAAATATAGGCGCTCTCTTAGAGGATTTGGCTCCTTACATGAGCATAATTTCCAAATACTATGATTTACCTTTGTAAAATTTTCCAATACTGTATAGAGGAGATTGATATAGGAGGTGAGAGCTGTGTGGGTGTGGAGCGGATGGCATACTTGGGTGCTTTGCGCTTGCTAAATGTTATTGGTTGCCGAGGTGTCAATAATTCTGCTCTTTGGCCTACTACAAGTATGCACTTTTATATTTTTTTTCTCAAGTGTAGTATAAGATTAGATAAATAATTGCCTTCTTCAGGACTGTTTTATTTTTAAGTTATTTAAAAAGTTCTTTTAATGGGTTGGAACAGTCTTCTTTAATTAGAATTGCTAGAGAATATGTTACTTGAACTAGACTGGCTGATTCAAATATCCTTGTCTAATTACATCATAGCAGTTTCTGTTGATGCAAGTGGTTGTAATGACCTAAATCCTTTAAGAGAATTTCCTCTTTATGTATTGTATTTATTTGATAATTAAAATGGCATGTGTTTATATGGTTTATGTATTACTTTGACATAAGGGCTGTATTTGTAACATGACATAGAGGTTTGGGGGTCTTAGTGTAAATAATAATTAAATTGGGTACATGTGGTAACTTATAAACCTTGACTCAAATTTCAAACGCACAACCGTGCGTTTGAACAAGTCACGTCGATGTGGACTTGGACGTGGGGGTAATGGGAGAGAAGTTAGGGAAGTAGCTCCCTATACTTCAAACTTCCCATACGTAGGAGGGAAGCATAAAGAAGGTTTGAAATTTGAGAGAGTGGGAGAGAGAGATTGAGAGCTTTAAGAGGAAGGAAGAGAAAACTTAACCCTAGCTTAATCTGCAGAGAAGAAGAGAAGAAAGAGGAAATAGGAAGAGAAGGAAAGAGAGAGAGGCTACAACAGAATTTGCACAAATTACAACTTTGATCTATTTGATTCAGCTTGTACC
Organism: Pachysandra terminalis; assembly: GCA_031762675.1. NCBI lineage: Eukaryota > Viridiplantae > Streptophyta > Magnoliopsida > Buxales > Buxaceae > Pachysandra > Pachysandra terminalis. The sequence goes on along the minus strand of JAUPMG010129921.1, from coordinate 7,737 downwards.
TTATTCTGTATGATCTTCATTGTTGAGCATGATTGATTTTTGTTTTCGAATAACAATGCATGATTTGTTTCTCTGTTTTCAAAAGAAAAAGTTGTATGAATTGCTATGAATTTTGATCTATCGTTCTACTATGTTGATATTCATGGTTACACTTTTAAGTCAGGAAAATTTCATATTTTAATGTTGTATGTGATTTAGACATGTTAAGACAAGATTTTTGTATGCAAACAATTAAGTTAAACAACCCAGAAAATGCAACGTGTGAACCCTTTGGTGGGTGTCAGCCCGTTGACCAATCCACTGACAGAGAGTGGACCTGTGTGAGCATGACCGCCGATGGGTATCGGTCTGCCGACCAACCCACCGACAGTTACCAGCCTGAGTGTTAAATTGAATTTGTCGATAGGCGTTGGTCCGCCAACCGAGCCACCAACGGGAACCAAATTGCATTCGCCGGTGGGTGTCGGTCCGCCAACCAACCCACTGACAGAGATTATGGACTGTACAAACTGTTCCGCCAGTGGGTGTCGGTCCGCCGACCAACTCACTGACAGGGAACATTTTTGGGAGAATTTAAAGGTTTGGATGTTAGTTCTGGTTCGGGCTTCATGGTGCGATATGTTGGGATAAAAGGGAGGTTACAGGCAATGAACCTGGATGAGGAACCGACTTTGATGCCCATGGCACATGCTAACCAGACTAGACACACTTCTTAGATTGGTCTCCACGTTGGAAACACGAATGAAAGAATTCAAAGGTTAATGGATCTATTTTATAATGTTAGGATGTGATTGATGGAATTCAACGGATTATCTGCATATATGGGCACGTGAATAGTTTCCGAGGAGACTTTCATTTGAATCCTACGGAAAATATCTCATGCATACTATGTTAATGTGGGATGTTAAGTGTGCCCAGAAGGTGGAAATAAGAGGTTGTCTACACCTGTAGGTTGAAAGGCCTACGAGATAAGTTATTGGATCATAGTTGGTTCCATAAGGTTGGCTGGACCTTGAGTATTGTACACTCATAAAATCAGCATATGGTTGCCTTCGTACCATGGATTAGCGCTCGGAATGAAGAGGCCAATTGTTCCTGGTGACATCGATCCCGAATTGAGGTTTTGAAGCTGCAATAAGGGACACTCAACTTAACAAGTAATCTTAGACATTTCATAACTTTACATTTGTATCCCTTGTTTGAGCATCCTTTAGAGCATATGGATTTGTAGTTGGTTGGAAGAAAGGGAAGATCAGATGCAGGGGAGGCATCATCCTCTAGCACTAGGGATTAAATAGATCCTCAGCTAGCAGGTGTCTACCAGATACTGGGAGACATGGTTGCAATGTAGCGGGATCAGATGCAGAGGACTGAGTAGAGACAGATGGTGGTGGCACCTATTTCTTGGCTAAAAAAGTTCAAGAAATTATCCCCGCCTATGTATGAGGGACTAGGTGAGCCGCATCAGGTTCAAGATTGGCTGTTGGACATCGAGAGGATATTCTGGACGATGGGATGTCCAAACGAGCAGAGACTTACATTAGACACCTTTATGCTTAAAGGTGAAGCTCTCCATTGGTAGGATATGATGGAGAGGAATTTAGCCACAGCCATGACTTGGGAGGCATTTAGGGAGCAGTTCCTAGATACCTATTTGCCAAGTAGCTATTGTCGGCAGATGGCCTTGAACTTTATGCGACTAGAGCAGGGGACTCGCACAGTGGCATAGTATGAGGCGAGATTCGCCATGATGTCTCGATACGCACCTCATATGGTTGCGAACAAAGCAGATAAAGCCGCTAAGTTCGAGGAGGGTTTACAGACGGTAGTACGATCCAGAGTTGTACCCCAGATGCTTAGGGCGTACTTAGACGTTCTTGAATGCGTGCGTTATGTAAAGGAACTTTGACCGGGCTGCAGCTCAGAGGGATCAACTGAGGCAGGACAAGGGCGGTCGCTATCAGCCATATCAGCAGAGACAGGGCTCTGACAAACGTCAGAGAAATGACAGTAGACATACCAGGACTCCGCCTGTTGATGCAGTTGCTCCAGTGATAGGAAGCACACAGAAACAACCTCTACCAACACAACAACAGCAGTTTAGACAGCGCGACCAACGATTGTGCTACAATTGTGGGAAATCGGGTCACGTACAGTGGAATTGTAGACTTGTGGTGAGGACTAGTGGTGGTATACATGCTCCTCCTTAGCGAGCGCAGAGTGGTAGGACCAATGCCATGGCGAACACATCTTCAGCACCGGGAGACGATCGTGCATCTAATGCAGTTATCGAACGTACACTACATTTATTTCATACCCCAACACACATACTTTTTTATTCTGGAGCATCACACTCGTTTATTTCTAGTAGTTTCATGCTATTTTTGGGTTTACAACCTGGTGTATTAGAGACTCCATTGAGCTTGGTTAACCCAGTAGGAGGGATAGCTACTCTACGCCGGGTATGTCGTGCCTGTGTGGTAAGAGTAGGAGACCTTAACCTATAAGCCGATCTGATTGTGCTAGATAAGGTGGACTTCCACGTAATATTCGGCATGGACTGGCTTGCTGCCTATCATGCCAGAGTGAATTGCTTCGAGAAGACTGTAGTCTTCGATCTCCTTGGGGATAGACGACTTACATTTCTCGGGACCGAGAAAGATGTGTATCAAACTAATTTCCTGTGTACATCGGATGGGAGACAACAGTTTTCCTTGGAGGATATATCCACAGTCTGAGAGTACAGCTTGGTCTTTCAAGAGATTTCAAGTTTTCCATCTAGGAGGGAGATAGAGTTTTGCATTACATTGGTGCCCAGCACTTCTTCGAATTCACTTGCGACCTATCGGATAGCTCCGACAGAGTTACACTAGTTAAAGGAGCAACTAAACAAATTGAGTTTGCTTGGCTTCATGAAGTCGAGTACGTCTTCGTGGGGTGCACCAGTTTTATTTGTGAAGAAGAAAAAATGGATCACTTCGTCTTTGTGTAGACTACAGGCAATTAAACCGGGTCACAGTGAAGAACAAGTACCCTCTGCCTAGGATAGATGATCAGCTGCGAAGAGCTCAGTACTTCTCCAAGATAGACTTGAGGTCAGGATACCACCATTTGAGGATCAGAGAGGAGGATATCCACAAGATAGCCTTTCGCACTTGATATGGACATTATGAGTTTGTAGTGATGCCATTTGGGTTGACGAATGCACCGGCAACATTCATGGATCTGATTCGCCGAGTATTCAGGCCTTATCTAGATCGGTTTGTTGTGATCACATTCTAATCTATTCGAGGTCTAGGGATCATCACAAAGAGCATCTCAAGATTGTGTTGCAGACACTATATGAGCACCAGTTGTATGCCAAATTAGAAAAGTGTGACTTCTAGATGGATGAGGTGAAATTCCTTGGGCATGTGGTTTCTAGGAATGGAATCTCCGTGTATTCATCGAAGGTTGATGCAGTTCTAGTTTAGGAAGGACCGAAGAATGCATCAGAGATTAGGAGCTTCCTCGGTCTGGCGAGTTATTACAAGAAATTCATAGAGAATATTTCCACCATAGTAGTACCATTGACCCGACTGACCAGGAAGGAGATGAAGTTTGACTGGGATGATTAGTGTGAGACAGCATTCGAAGAATTAAAGAAGAGGTTGACTTCTGCACCAATTCTTGTTATACCAGTCAGCGGCCAGAAGATGGAGGTATATACAGGTGCATCCTTACAGGGATTGGGTGCAGTCCTTATGCATAATGGGAGAGTTGTAGCTTACGCATCGTAACAGCTTAAGACTCATCAGTATAATTACCCTACACATGATCTTGAGTTGGCCGTTGTGGTCTTTTCCTTGAAGCTATGGTGACATTACCTTTATGGAGAGGAGTTTGAGTTTTTTTCAGACAATAAACATCTGAAGTACATCTTCACACAGAAGGATCTCAACATGCGCCAAAGGAGGTGGATCGAGTTATTGAACGACTATATCTCGACACTCAATTATCATCCTAGGAAGACAAATGTTGTTGCCGATGCATTGAGCCATAGACCACGTGGCGTGTTAGCTCAGTTGATGCGCCAGGAGTGGAGTTTACATAGAGCGATAGCATACTTGGGATTGCGATCAGTGGATCAGTATGGAGGGGGGTTATCTGTTCAGTTTGGTTGCCAAGACCTCTTTGGAACTTAGCATTGCGGCTAGTCAGAGGACTGATCTCGAGCTACATTTACTAGCAGCAGATGATGGAAAGACAGAGTGGACAGTACACGCAGATGGACTGATCAGGTACCAGGGTCTTCTATGTGTGTCGAACCATCAACAGATCAGGAGGGAGATTTTAGAAGAGTCACATAGTTCATGGTATTATATTCATCCAGGGAGTACTAAGATGTACCGTGATTTGAGAGTAAATTTTTGGTGGCCTGGAATGAAGAAGGATAGTGCTCAATTCGTAGCACAGTGTCTCACATGTCAGTGGGTAAAGGTCGAGCATCAAAGATCAGTAGGATTATTGCAGCCTCTACCTATAGCTGAGTGGATGTAGGAGCACATTACTATGGACTTTATAGTGGGTTTGCCGAAGACTCAGGGTACATTGGACTAGATTTGGGTGATAGTGGATTTACTCACCAAGTCAGCCCATTTCTTACCAGTGAGGACTTCAGCTTTAGTGGAGGAGATTGCTAGACTTTATGTTCGGGAGATAGTGCGACTCCATGGTGTACCAATCAACATAGTCTCGGACCGTGGTTCACTTTTCACGTCTAGGTACTGGGAGAGTTTGCAGAAGGCCATGTGTACACAAATGGACTTCAGTACGGCCTACCATCCGCAGACTGACAGACAGACCGAGAGAGTGAATCAAGTACTGGAGGATATGTTGTGGGCTTGTGTGACGGACTTCAGTGGTAGTTGGTGTAATGACCTGAATCCACTAAGAGAACACCCATAATTAATGATTTAAATTATTCAGAACTTAAGGGTATTTTCTGCAATTATTTAATATGTATATGTATTATTATAAATGCTAATTGGATATACTATGTATTACTATTTATTTGTTGGGGTTATTTTGATATTATATAAAGTATTTGGTATTGATTTGAAGAGAATCAAATCAATATGTGTTTCCATTTTGAACGCACGACCCAAAGGGAACGTGCATTCCTTTTGGAAGCTTTGGTTGTGTTTTGGCAATAGATTTAAAAGAGAATTGAGGTTTCATTCTCTCCTATTAGTTTGGGATTTCTAGATCTGAACTCTTGTGAGTTGCTGGAGAAAAGAGAAGGAGAAGAAGACGTTTTCATGGAAGACATTGAAGTCGAAGCTCCTGGAAGCGTGGAGTGTTGCAGCCCTTATTCTCACGACGAAGAGTATTCCTGAGAGTGCTAAGAAACTCAAATCAATTTAGGTAAGCTGCGATGGGGTGATCATAGTCTTTGATTGAGATCGATGCACTTGTTTTTGAATATAATGAATATATTAACTTATCGATCAATTGAACGATTAGATCATTGTTTGAATGCGTTTTAAATGTTCTAATCATGTTTAATGATATTTTCGGAAGTCTAGAAGTATTTACATGTGGTTTTGAATGTATAAGATTGCCTAAAATTGGATTTCGAGACTCATAGAAAAACCCAGAATCGCGTAGGTCAGCAGGCTTCGGTCCACCGATGCCTCTACCGACAGAGACCATTCTCTAGGCAAAATCCGCTATTCGGCAGGCTTCGGTCCACCGACGACCACCCAGATTCACAGTGAGGTTCAGTCCACCAACACCTCTACCGACAGAGACTGATTTCTTGACCAATTTGACCCTTCGACAGGCTTCGGTCCACCGACGCCTCTGCCAACTGACCTGTAGTTTGCACAATGAATAGTGATTTTGTATGGATGACTTAGATGGATGTTGTGGGGCTTCGGCAATTGTTGTTGTTTGTTTCCGGAAGCAATACATGACCATGGTGTGTCACTCTTGGTGTTCTGATGTTTTTGTGGCCACCATCCCATCTTAGTTGATCATTTGTAGTTGTGGACTTGTGGTAATCTGTGATTGTTGTGTTGTTGTGATAACGAATGGAAACTGGTGAATGTATACAATTAGATTATCTGAGCATATAGGCGCTCGAATAGGTTCTGTTGTAGGCCTTCACTTGATAACCTCTTAATGCATTACATACTAGGTTGATGTCTAATGGTAAGTATACTGGGAGGTGGAAATCTACGAAGAAACAACTGCGATGCCTCCAGATTGGGTTGACTATATACCTTGTGGGGTGAAAGGTCTCACAGAAACTAGGGTAGGATGCTTGCGAGCGCCTATACAAGTTCGCTACCCCTTGAGCATAGTTCACTCGGAAATTAGTTGTACTGTATGGTAGCCATGGGTTAGCGCTTGGAATGGAGAGGGGATTCCGGTACTTCCTTGAATATGTCCTAAAGTAGCCTTTGTCGTTAGAAGTGTGGTACGATGTCTGCTTACCATGCGATATTAATCTTAGTTCATTACTTTGTGCATATCTATTATTGTCTGCGTGTGACACTCATTGCATTCATCTTAGGTCATTTGAATGATTGCATCACATCTCATATCATCTCAATTAAACTACTTATCTTGCATTGGATTATGTTGCTTTGTGTTGGCTTTATTATTGGATTTATTATGGTACTAACCCTTGTGACTGATTTCCATGAGAGGACGGGTCAATTTTCCAATGTTTTCTTACTGAGCATCATAAGCTCATGCAACATTTTATGTTGTAGGATGGGAAAAGGAAGGTCCGCTCTAGTTGGGGATGCTGCGTATGGACTTGACATGCTACTTGCTTGCTATTCTTTCTTTTACTGCTTTTCACTCCAGATGGAATTAGACTATGATTTTGACATTGTTTATGTGGATGTTATACTCTGAGGATCCTTTGGACGTAGTAGTTAGATTTTGTTGGTTTAGGCCCTGCTGAGGCCGTACTTTGTTTCATATACTTTTGATATACTTTGGATTATATGTAGTTGTTTACTTCCGCACTCTGATCTATTTGAATGAAAGTATTATGATTACTTTTGTTTTCTTACGTTGTGGTAGCAATCCACGATCCAGTAGTGGATCACAAAGGTCACACCTTGAGTTCCGTGCAATTCCCTCATTGGGATTAGTGCTATGGATCTAGGGTGTGACAGATTGGTATCAGAGAATAAGGTTTGCTCAGAGTACGGTTGATTATGGTTAGAGACTATTAGTGCTAGGTATCACCTAGAAACTGAAGATTAGGTGGAGAAACATAGACACAACTATAGGATTGTATGTTGTGTGCTATTGTTTGATGTTGTGATTATATAAATATATGCTTTATGATTACTAGAAGGTGTACCTTGTTGAGACCTAAGTGGTTGTTCCGGTGTTTAGATGGTAGGAAGGAGGAGGAACGCTACCGTGGGGGAGAATTTAGCTGCTAGGACTGAGGCTGATGCAGATCCTCAGATGGAAAACGTATTTCAGATTTTGGGCGACTTGGCTACTTACCAGCGCGACCAGATGGAACACCAGGATGTGTTAGACGAGAGGAGAGTGAAGAGTACAGCTATGACTTGGCTTAAGAAATTCAAGAAGTTGACTCCACCGACGTACGTGGGACGGGGAGAGTGATAAGTGTCTAACACTTGTACTTTTAGACCTATTACCGCTACTTGTTAGTCTTAGAATTATTATAATGAGAATGAATTAAAGCACTTATTGTGTTTT
>JAUPMG010129910.1:0-11522 GCA_031762675.1 Pachysandra terminalis | reverse complement strand
TGGATGCATACATCAGCTACACATTGCTTCTCAACACCCAAGGCCTTCCTTAAATTCTCCTCACGCGTCTCGACTTCGGATATTGCAATTAAATGCTGTGCTTGCTCTCGTTTAAGGATCTCTTGTGCTTCTGCTAAAGCTTGCCTGAGTTCTTCATACTTAGTAGCCCATTCTTTCTTCTCGATCAGGAGAAGTCCCATATTATATTGGTATTCAAAAAGCTGCTCACAACATCAGTATGTCAGATGGAAGGAGAACACTATCTTCAAATCTAAAATGGAATTACAATCAAGAAAGAAAACTAAAAGCTGGAAAACAGCCTTAGGTCAACTTACATGATATACAGTTTTCTATACAACAAGTAACAAGTAATAAGCTGAGCCACCGAGAGATCACAATACAGGTAACAAGAAAAAAGCAAGAGATACCAACAATCATGTCTAGCACAACGATTACATCTATCATAATTAAGATAAACCAAGTAACAATTCCCTAAAACATCACATAACAGGTAACATCATTCTCAGCAGTAAATCATCCCACTAAAATCATAAAACAGAAAAATTAAAACAACAAAGAAAGGAGAACAAAATCTATATTTATAAAAATGTCATATTCAAACCTCATTGATGATATCAAATGATTCACAACATGTTATCATTCGACATAGGCCTCAAAATGTTATGCCGACCAGTTGTGCTCAAAAAATAATAGAAGAGTTAAAATAAGAACCCTATGCCTCAAAAAGAAAACAAAAATATATTTATAATCAAAACATCCTGCAATTGTCAAAAAGCTTTAAAGCAGAAGCCATATCTGCTGACATAAAGCTAGCAGCTTGAAAGAGAAGAACTTGGTATTCTCCACAAAATCATTTGACAGAATCATGTAGCTAAAAGGGGTGACTCCATTAGCAACAAATTTTAGTACATACATCTGATTGCAATAAAACTTCAGACTAACCAAGGTGAAGTCAATAATAAGTTTCACTTTTTTCAAGTCACCTACAATCTCTTCAATCATTACATTGTTAAGCAGCTGAAACATGAGTTATACCATCACAAACATCTCCATATGCCCAGATAAAACATATTAGATACTGGAGTCCCCCGTTTATAACAAGATAAACTACAGCTGCATGTCTAATTGTCTATGATCAACGATTTAAAATCTCAATGAAATAAGAACCATGAGTAGCACCACCACACTCCACACAGATTACAGCTGCACGTACAAAACCAGTGTTTTAAAAACTGACCATACAAGCAAATCAATTTTGTCAACCAGGACCACGTCTCCTCAGCAGGTCACTTCAAGCTCAAATCAAGTCACTCAAAACGAATCAGCGCCAAGTTCAGTCCCGTTTTAGTTTGGTAGGTACCAATTTCCTCAAGGGTGATATTGGAAAAGATCCTAACAGTGTTCAACTAAGTGGACCATCCCAAATCACAATTGATGCATCAGTTGGAACCAGAATAGGTAGCTCACCTCCTGTTGTTGCAGGCTCACTTTTTACAGACATTTCATTTGAGCTCGACTATGCCTCAGAATCTAGCCGACACTTTTGTACGAGGTGGAGAAAGGCAGAGGAGATCACTTCTACCGAACATGTGCCAGTGCTAGTACCAGTTCAGTATTTAATGAATTATTTGGAGGGAAAGAACTAGGCACATTTTTTAGGGGTTGGCAAACAACATGAAGAGTGAATAACCATAGTTTGTTTCACTTCCATCAGCCGGTTGTCTTGCCCAAGTTAACTCAAAAGAAATATACAAAGTGATCTGCATATTCCACTTATCATTCACCCAAAAGAATTTCACATTTGATTTCTTGGTGAAGACATAGAAAGTTATTTGTTAACTCCATCTTCGGGATCATCAGAAGAGAGACTGCTCTTGTCAGCAGTTCATCGAAGCGGGCAACCATCTCATCGGAAGAAGAGGGTGATCATAGACGTAGATCAGAAAGAGTAGCCTGAAAGAATATATATTCATGTGACTCATTCCTCCTTTAAAATCCTTCCGGCCAATAGATCAGAGCATCAAATTGACTTGTTTTGTCAAACAATTCTTCCTTCCGAAGAGGAATAGCCCCCTCCTCGAGTACCAATTTGGTGGCCCCTTTGGAGTTGGTTGAGTTCAGGAAAGAAGTTCAGCAACTCTACAACTAGAAAAGGACTAAAAGAAATAAAGACAATAAGCAAGGAGGAATAATACACAAATAATCAATTTAAAAAAATGAAGGCACAAATAATTAAATTTTTAGGGGAAAAATCTAAATTAGCAAGTGAATAGAATATTCTTTTGACATGCATAAATATGTAAAGCAAGGGGTGAGGCTGTGTTTTTTTTATGTTTTGCTGCCTCTTTGTATATAGATCATGCACATGAGGCTTTCCCCTTATTTTATTAACTAATAATATAATATATCTTATGGATCAATAAATGTCAGAATACAATGAACCAGACAGACTAAGCAGTTCTTAATAAATGATATTTAAAATAAAAACATAGAAAATCTCTTACCATCAAATCTAGGGTTTAAAGAGGAAGACATAGTCCATCACAGCTTTTTAAATTTCGGCGGCATGCCACTAAAATTTTGCGCTTTTTGGGCCCATCGACACAAAATAAAGGAGGAATTCCAATTCCCCCTTCTCTACACTTTTGCTGAAATAAAGGGCCCATACGATCAGTCTCGTATCGGTCGTATGGGCCGATAGAAAAAAAAAATGAATATAACTCACCGAGTCAGGGCAAACATGACTCCAGTCGTGTTTTTAACCCTTTATCATCACTGTTTCAAGCTCCTTTGAGCTCAAAACACCTCTTCCCTCTCCCATTGCACAAACCAGATAAGATCTATGCATCCATTGCATAAAAATCAATGAGTTGTTGTTGAAATTTTCGAAACAAAGCAAAATCCCCAAGCTTTATGGGGTTTTCTGTTCATCCATCATTGTGGTGAGTTTTCTTCAAAATTTTCCATGTAAAATCTTGCATTCTTGTTGATTTTTTTTTAATCTATATGTTTAGGACATTCTTTGTAAAAAAATAAATATAACTCACCGAGTCAGGGCAAACATGACTCCAGTCGTGTTTTAACCCTTTATCATTACTGTTCCAAGCTCCTTTGAGCTCAAAACAGCTCTCCCCTCTCCCATTGCACAAACAAGATAAGATCTATGCATCCATTGCATAAAAATCAAAGATTTGTTGTTGAAATCTTCGAAACAAAGCAAAATCCCAAAGATTTAGGGGGTTTTCGGTTCATCCATCATTGTGGTGAGTTATCTTCAAAATTTTCCATGTAAACCCTTGCTTTCTTGTTGATTTTTTTTTATCTATATGTTTAGGACATTCTTTGGGTGATCTGAACACTTATATGTGAGATTTGACAATGGCTTGGAGTTTTTGTATTTTTGATTTAATTTTTAGTATGAGTTTTCTTTATTTAAAAAAAAATGAATACCCATTTGCTTGATTTTAATGTATGTTGCGTATAACCATTTCTTCACTTAGATTCATGGATTTCTTTCATTTTAATGTATGTTACTTATAACCATTTTTTGCACCGAGTCTAATTCTGATCAAATGTCCCAACATGTAATTTTTATTTTACTTTGTTAGCCTTAGTTTCTTTGATATGAATCATGGTACTTTTAACGCATTATGCAGTGTGTGATAAACTGATAATAATAAGCTTCTTAAATATTATTTAAATTTCATCTGTATTGAGATGGCAAATTATTTACACCTTATTTAGTTTTAATGTTCATTTTCTCCTTTTTTTAATGAAAATAATAGTTTATATTTTTTTGATTTTTTTTAAGTAGTTTTGGCTTCATTTCGAACCATATCGGACGATACGACTCGATTTTGGGTTAAACCGAAACTCAATACGAAACCGATACACAAAACCTTGACTCTATTTTCATATCGGACCGTATCGGCTGAGTCATATCGGTAGAAGTTTTTGGAAGATTGGCGGCTTTGGTTCGTTTATAGACGCGTTCTTAAGGTAAATCTTTATTTTCTGTGTTTTACATATCAAAACCTAATCAAATCAATCATTTAGGAATGCATACTTTATTTTAAGTTCAAAAATATGTCATTTTATCTTATTTAGACATCTATCTAGTTTAACAATATAATTGAACCATTTAGGCATGCATACTTTATTTTTCCCTTACAGGGTGCACATGGATACTTACCAACATGTGTTAATTCATATGTATGCATATTTTTTTTCATATTTTAGGTTTTTCAGATGTATTTCACTCTCATTTAAACTCTTAAAAAGTTGTAGATTTAAATTCTTTTTTTCCAATATTTCTCCATTTCGGTGAAATTTCTGATGAAACCAAGATTTAAAACCTTGGTCCATTGTAGGGGTGGGGATGGGCTGGGTGACCCGGCCGGCCCAGTTAGCCGGCCCTATGATTGGGCAGGCTTAGGCAAGGATAAGTGGCCCGTAGAGCCGAGCCAGGTTAAAATTTAAGACCCGGTCAGGTTTTCAGGCCAGGATCGGGTTTATACTCGATTAGCCCGGCTCGGCCAGGCCCGACATTAATGAGTAATATATAACTTTTATTTCAGCCTATAATCATCTTGTGGCTGTAGTTTAGTTTAAAAAATAAACTAAATTACACGGAGACCTATGTTCGAATTCTAGCAGCAACAAAATGGTAACACATTTATAATTTTTAGTTTAAAAAATAACATATTTCAATTTATGGGTCGGGCTGAACCGGGCTCGGACTTGATGTATTTTAAGTACATCGGCCTTAAGCTTACACCTTTGAGCCCAAAGGTCAGGTCGGGTCGAGATCGGGCCAACATAAATAATGTTATAATGGAGTGTAAGCCCGGCCAGTTGCCACCTCTAGTCCATTGGAAATTTAATGCAATAAAGAGGAAGGCTCCAACCTAGAACCCAATAGCCCAACCAAAGTGTATGGTGGCTGAACCCACTTTTCTTTAATATGTGCCGACCCTGGCTCAATTTTAGGCCCAAATTTGACATTGGTCTAGCTCAGCCATAGCATAACCCAAAGGCGCCCAGAGTTGTACTACATATTTATATACTAAATCTTATACAATTTATACTAATGTTATACAGTCTGAATAACATATTATTACAATTCTAGATAAAGATATAAAAATATAAATAGTCTAGTCTAGATTACATATTATTAAAGTTGTAGATAAATATATAAAAATATATAAGCATATAAAAATTTATCTTTATAATAAGATTTGAACCTAAAACATGGTAAGGTTTAAATTGTCCCTTTTCAGAGTTATCATGGTAAAATACAGAAAGGTAAGCATTACTGTGTAAAAATACGTCTACAACTATCAAGATTTTAAAAATATCTATCCTAGACATATCACCACTGATAGAAAGGGGAAATATCACTCAACATACTAAGGGAAGTAACGATGTCACCCAAAAAGTAGGGGAATGGGAGAAACCTTTTGAAAAAGGAATATTTTAAATGAAACATTATGGGTCAGCTTATTTAGACATGTCCACAACTAGATAACTCAGAAGATTACAAAAAGTAATGATATCAACTAAGTAATACAATATAGGAAAGTAAGGGAGCCATTGTCTTACAAAACACTCAATAAAACAAAAACAGAAAATGGGCCGTTTTCCCCAAACACCCCAAGCTACTGTAACTGAAAGAGAAGCAATCAAGAAGAGGTCTGACCATGCTTACCCAACTAACTGTCCAAGCTCTAGATGACTGGTCAACTGGATCTTTCATTCGAGATTCCAATCAAGAGTAGGAATGTAGGATCACAAACATGAGGAAGAAATCAATCGGGAAACATCGCACTTCCTGTAGTATGGCTGTTGTATGACCAGCTCCATACTTTTCAAAGTAGTTATAAATAAGGTAGCTCTTTCGTTCCCGAGTTTGGGAGTATGTTAATTCATGAGTGAAGGAGCTTTTTATAGTTAGAAAATAATAATAATACAACATATAATAAAAGGCCTTCAACAGGGGCGAAAATCTTTTGAGATTTTTTTATTTTTTCTCCCAAAAAAATTATTAATATAATCATGATTTTACAGCAATGTTAAATATATGTTATTATTAGCCAAAACTATCTGACCAGTTAACCATTAAAATAGATCTATAACATTTTTTTAGTTTTTAATATATAATAAGCTAGTATTTATTTGGTAAAAAGGTTAACCAAATCAGTAACGTTAAAATGAACTTATTAGTTTATATATCAAACTTCTAAAACCACTAAAGGTCTGTCATTTAAAAAACTGATAGATAATCTTAATTAATTTTATAAAATGTTAAAACAAAAATTCTAAACTACAATTAACTATATCCGACCAATGCATGACACGAGGCTCCAATATAGCAATAATTATTAATAAACTATAAGTCGAACTATATTTGGGTGAAAACTCTCAAAATTTGATTTCCCAAACTTTTCAGAATTTAAATCTCTCAAATCCAAATTGAAATGCTTGCCAATCCATTACATACGTGAATTGGCATGCACTTTCTATTTATTTATTTATTTATTTCTTTATTTTGGGGGGGGGGGGGTAGTACCATGTACATGGTCGCTGAACCACTCTCCCATAAAGGAGATGCGGTATCGAATCATAGATCTCCCCACCCCACCTTCGTAAGAGGGGATGTTCTAATAACATCCCAAAGGATAGAGGACAATTGGCATGCATTTCCTTATAACTTAGTGCAAAATGAAAAAACAAAAGAAAAGAAAATATACCTTCAATTTGTTTTTAGCAATTTTTGACGAAGAACGCCATATTTTTACCAAAATGACTTTTGGGTAGAAGAGTTGACAAATTTACATAAGTAATTCAAAAATAAATATTCAAGTGTGTTAAAAGAAGAATTAAGGTTTTTCAGCATTTTCGTAGATAGAAATAGAGAAATTTGACCCCTGTTCAACCTCTTATAACAACCTCAAAATATTAGCAAAGGGAGTATATCGCTTGATATCGCAACATATAACTTGATATCATGATATATCCCCAGATAAATTGTACAATAAAATTTGCACATTAAATTTACATTCCCCTTCCAAAAAAAAATGAAAGGCAATATATTAAGGGATATATTGATTTTTAAAACCGTGAAAGCTATTAATTCTTACACAAACTGGTCAAGGTAGTAGCTAACAACTACCATGCGTTCTCCAAACTAATGAGCATCAAAAGCATGCAACTCCAGGTTTATCAATCCCACCATTCCAGCGGCTATACATTTTCAACTCTTCTCTCAACAACTCCATTTTATATCCCCTACAGCCTTCCCCTCAGTTATAGTAGTCTTTCACCTGCATCAACTCACACCATCTACCAGTGCCATTAAAGGGCTTCATTTAACATACCCAAACTCTAGGATCTTCTAGAAGCAGTCATTTCTAGACTTACCTTTCTAATGTCTTTACCTCGTCCAACTCATCACACCTTGGCTGCAGTTATCTAATGAAGGTGTGCTTCTTAGTTGCACAACACTTTATCCTCTGAAACATACCTAGCATAGTATCTTTAATTTAATGCATTATGATCAACAAAAAAGAAATACAATTATAGAATAGTTGAAAGAAAAATGACAACAAAGAAATTATAGTAGAAGACTATTCATAAGTCAAAGTATCATAATGAACTCAACACTCTTAGTTGACTCATAGATCATGCCATTTGCCAAACTTGATACTCTATGAACTAAATGTTCATTGAGATCCCAAAGATCACATCCACTTCAAGACATGGGAGTCACTAAGACATTCATTCTCGTTATATCCTGCTAATATTGCTCTCTTTATCTCACTTTCAGCATGAGGCCATTAATATACTTTCCACCCTTGATGCATGTCATCAAAAATATAGGGGAGATAGCATGATACTTGCTTTTCTAACAAAAATTGTGTGTTACCTTCTCAAAATCCAGTGTAAATAAGGGCACAAAATAAAACCTATGGATCATAAGATGAAGGCAAAGCGTTCCTAAGCCATCACTTCTAGGATCCAACTCATCTTGTGACAGCAATACATTATAACCAAAGCGCTAAACGCTAGTAACGAACAACCATTTAAGCTTCAGATTGTCCAACTGGTTGAGATAGGACATTATTGCTATTACTCAACTTCTCCCAAAACTTCCCCACAAAATTCCTATTTGAAAAAGATAGCCTCCATGGATTCCAATCCACCAGGAAGCTAAATTAATTTTCTAATTCGCTAGGTATTTGACTTAAAATTTTCCCTAACACTATGACATTGTTTCATTTTATGACTCATTAAATTTCTCTAGCTAACACTTAGTGTTATCTATTGCAAGCATTGATGAAGCAAAAGGATTGTTGGAGGCTAGCAACTAGAGTTAACAATACCTTTTTATCACAAAAAATTATAGACAGTTTCCAGTGCAATAAATGGGAAGGAACAAAGGTTGCCCAAAATAAAGGGTCAAAAGTTCCTTGCAAACCATTGCAAAGTTCCTTTTTATCACTAAAACATTATAAGGTCATGTCTATCAAATAGCTCATCATTACTTCCTCCTAAATCCAGTTGAACAATTTTCATGAAATGTTAAGAGAGAAAATGGCTGCCTGTGTTTAAGCTAACTTATAGTATTTCAGTTCCAAACTATATATCTGAGTTGGGACATGAGAGTACAATGCCAAGGCAAAGAAACAGAAGGTGTTAATTAATGTAATTGTCATCTAAAACTCAATATGGAGCACCTAAGCTCTTCCAAGAGCATCTGCAGCCTTCTTGATTCTACTGGCAACATATAACTCAAAATTCTCAATTTTAAATAAGCAAACAAATACCAATTCTGTAAAAAAACAAACCAAATAGGTTAACACCCACAAAAATTAGGATAATATTTCTCAAGGTGCAAAGAGGGGTGAAAATATTTAGTCAATTCCGAAACAAGCCAAACAAAAACACTAAATACAGCAAATATGAGATACCCATATTCAGAATAACTAAAACATTTCAAAATAGGCAAAAAGAAGTCCAAGATTCTTCCCAACCTCATTTTCGAGCTTTGAAACTCTATCAACAAGCGCTACCCGGTCCTTCTTCTCCAGGGACGCCTCATCCAGCAATCCAGCCACTTTAAATCGCCGCCAGACTTCAGTGTCGCCACCACCACCACCACCCCCACCCCCACCATCCAACCCCACCAACGAATTCCCCCCATTTTCACCTAAAGAACCCAAAGGCGGTGCCGGGCCTTCAATAAAAGCCACAGCCTTTCCCTTCGCAGCACTTCCGTCCGCTCCTCCGGTATTCTTAGGTTTCGAAACCGACCCAACGCCGTTCTTCTGCGCTTCACTCCTTGGCGTGAGCGACCAACCCGACCACGTCTTCTTCTGTGGCGTAAACATCACAGATTTCTCCGCACAAAAACCTTCACGAAACCCGCAGAAACAGATCTCAGTTTCACCGTCATATAAAAAAAATTGAAGCAAAAGAACAGAGAAACCCTAACAAGATAGGAATTTGCTCCCTTCCTAAACCCTAGAAAACCCTAAATTTCACAGTAACAGAAGAATAACGAAGATGAATCCGTAACCCTATCCGGACGTGAAACTGAATTCCAAAATTCCGGCGAGTGGGAGCTCTTAAAATCCGAAAACAAGAAGGAAAGAAAACCTCGAAACGAACCTCTCTCTCGCTTTTCTTCGACCGCAGCCTTTCTTCCTGCTTTGCGCGGATCACTCGCGTTCTCGAGACGGATCTTCTGGGAGGAAATCAGCTGTGGGCTACCATGTGGTCTACGCTGTGGGATGGTTCGTGATTGGATGAGAAACAAGCAAAATCTAATTGAAGTTATTTTCTATACCAATCACAGGCCATCTCAGAGCAAGGACAACAGGGCAGTCCACAGCTGATTCCCACCCACTCCTAAGAACGAATCAACACGTGGCAGTGAGATCCAAGTAAAACTCTCGAGCCAAATAAGACCTTGGGTTTAGATTTTTTGATTTTTGCTTTTTTTAGACAAACGGGACTTTGGGTTTAGATTTTTTGGTTTTTGCTTTTTGAGATTTTTTTGTTATTTTGATTTTATTTTGGGATTTTGTAATTTATTTTTTTATTTTTTTTGTTTACAAAGAAGAAGATGGAGAACAGAGGAGGGGAAGAAAGAGAAAAGAAGAAAAAGGAGAGGAAGTGGAAGAGAGAGAAGGAGCGAGAGAAGGGGACGGAAGAGAGTTGTGAGAAGGGGCGGAAGAGAGAGAAGAAGACGGACGAGAGAGAGAGAGAGAGAGTTGTGAACAGGAGAAAGAGAGAAGGAGACAAAAGACAGACGAAGAATTGTGAATAGGGAACAGAAGAGAGAGAGAGATCCGCCCAATTTTTAAGTAGAGACGTTCTGACTGGCTGTGTACTCGACTACCACGTGTTGGTTCATCCTTTAATTCGCAGGAGACTGAGCAAGAGATCTTTCTCGCGTTTTAGATTTTATTTATTCGTCCGACAACACTCCGTTTTATTAATTTATTAAATTACCCTTCACTTTGCACCTTCCATGGCCGATAAATTTGAGGCTGTTTACGTCAATGCACGTGACTGGCTTTCAATTAAGAACGTGCGCCACCATACGAAATCTCTTGTTATGACGGAAACATACTTTAACTCTCGTTCGTCGGACTTTGGACTGGCCGGGTAAATGGGTAAATTTTGTATAAATCGGGGTTTTTTTTTCCGACAAGGTGAGTTCACTTTCTAGTGTCAATTTAGATCGGAAGGGAATGTTCCGAATTGAAATGCCAGGTGTTGTTTAGTATTACTTGGGAATGAGGCGTTCGGGTCTTTGAAGATAAACATATTTCTTTGGTTTGCCCCATGTGGTCGTGGGTCCCATTACATTAACTTTGGATGTTTAGATGGCTAACCAATAACCACTTTGGCCACTTGTAGTTGTAGGCAAGGTTTAAATTCTCGGGATCGGACCGGTTTTGGCCGATTTTGGTCTGGATTAGCGATGCTAGCCGGTCTATATCCGGTACAAAAATAGATCGCCCAGTTTATAAAAAAATTGATTGGTTGGATCGGTTGTCGGATCGACAATACCAGACCGGTCCACTGGATCAATTGTACCGGTCGATCTGTATTGATATCGGTTGGACCGATCCAATCCAAAGCCTCCCGATACAACTATTGTATCATGGCTTGGGATCAAACCGGTCCTAACCGATCCTGATATGGATTGGGCAGCACGGACCAGATCAGTCCGATCCTTGAAACCTTACTTGTAGGATGAGTTTGATCGGACCGGTCCTGATCGATCCCATTCTGGACCAACGATATCAGTCAGTCAGTCCGGTACTAATGATGAGTCAATTTGGAAATTGATTTAATCCAATCATATTTTGACACGTGGCAAGGTCAAATATGTAATTGCATTCAAAGAATGTATAAATTAGAATTTTGAATATTATTTGAAAGTATATTTCGAAGAAAGCCCAGTCAGGGAGAATTATCTCGAATTTAAC